>WOGN01007739.1:0-11667 GCA_015342105.1 Leptinotarsa texana | reverse complement strand
AAGGAGGTTATGTACAGCACCATCTGCCCGCGAATAGATCAAGAAATATCAAGTAGGTTACGTACAGCACCATCTGCCAGCGAATAGATCAAGCACAAAATCGACAATTCTGTCAATACAGATCCCGAGCTTAAGAGTTATAAGCAAACGTGCATACAAATAATCATACATACATACATGTGAAGCTAATATAAAGTGTGTAATAAAAAAACTGAAAAAATGTCTTGTAGTATCTTTGTTAGGTCGAAAACTTTTCAGACCACCCTCGTATGTGGACCTCTGAATTTTCAACTAGAATTTTTGAAATCATTTGTCGCCAGCTCGTTTAAACATAATGAGAATAGATGTTATTTGAATCTGTACCATATCGCACTTCCTATTTGACCTACGTTCGTTTCCAGGGAAAAGATTCCGGACCCGGACGCTACCAAACCCGACGACTGGGACGAGGACGCGCCCGCGCAGATCGTCGACGAGAGCGCCGTAATGCCTGAGGGATGGCTCGAGAACGAGCCGACGCACGTCCCCGATCCGAACGCCGTCAAGCCCGAAGACTGGGACACCGACATGGACGGCGAATGGGAGCCGCCTTTGATAGAGAACCCAGCGTGCGTCGCTGCAACTGGCTGCGGCCCCTGGGAGCCTCCTCTAGTCAACAATCCCGCCTTCAAGGGCAAGTGGCGCGCCCCTATGATCGATAATCCAAACTACAAAGGCAAGTGGCGTCCCAGGAGGATACTCAACCCGGAATTTTTTGAGGATAAGCAGCCTTTCAGGATGACTACGGTGGTGAGTAGTTGTTTCAATAAATATCATTATTATTGAACAGTCAAGTGGATGAGGAAAGCACAACTTTGTGAAAGGCCAAGAGAGAAAGCTTGTTTGGCTTGTTCATTATGGCTTGCTGAAACTGTTGTACTAGTCTAAACTATGAAGATAGTAGAAATGGATTTATTGATATAGGTATAGTAGTACAAGTAACATTAAGTAATGCTAAAGTAACATTTTATGGCACATTTAAGTGCATAAAATTTCAACGTAACATAATATTGGTACTTTTTTTATTTTCAAGACCTTAATTTTTTTTTAATATTCTTGTGCTTTCAGTTGCTAGATAATGAGAATTTTTTTTTTTTACAAAAAGTCAAATTCCCCCAATGTCGTTCTTTTGTCAGATCTTCCTCAGAACACTACGTTTTAGTGAAAAGTGTTTTTTTTTTACAGTAAAAATTGATTTTGATTTTCTTATTTCCATATCTGGTTACTGGATTTTTTTGTTAGGCATATCATCTTCATATGAAAAATTAATATATTTATTTACATCTAACCCAAAAATATTCATTTAGGCAAAAATTTTTCAGTGTGTTATTAATGAACAGTACATAATTAATGCAGACATCAACTCAAGATGGCTGCCGCTTTGGAAATTCAAATTAATTATTTCCCTATAACGTTGAACCTGGCGAAACTAGGGAACACTCAACTGTCATCTTATTATGGAGCCTAATCTTTCAGTTGTGTCATTTTGGCGCCACCTATGAATTCGAATTCGAATCTGTTAAATGTCAGCGCCACATATACATTTTATTTGAAATTGGCTTAAAAAATTGCATTTGAATATAAAATGAAAAGGGGTTCACAGAGAGAACAGCAGATATTGTAATTGATTGAATAGTGTGATGTGTGATGAAAATAATAAATATAGTTTCAAAAAACTAAAAAACACGCTTTTAAAGAACATGAAACAAAAAAGTTAAAAATGATTTTTTTTAAATAAGCATAAAACAATAAAGATCGGAAAATACTAGTATTATTGTGAAGAAAGCGTGGGCGCTTTTCTGCCATATTTTTTGTAGGTACATCTAGCGCCTACGCTTTTTTCACAATAATACTAGTATTTTTCAATTTTTATTGTTTTATGCTTATTAAAAAAAATATTTTTAACTTTTCAGTTCGATGTTCATTAAAAGCATGTTTTTTAGTTTTTATTCATTTATATACTGAATCACGGGTAATTGAAAATATTTAAATATTTCATCTGTAGTATAAAATTTCGCTAACACTTATAATTCTTAAAATATGTTTTTTATTTTGATTTTCTTTTGAATAACCTATCAAGGAGGTTACGTATAGCGCCATCTGCCCGCGAATAGCTCAAGCGAAGTTGATTCTTACTATTTTCTATCCATTCACTTTTATATTTTTATGCTTTATAGTTTTTATATTCTCTTACTTACATTTATGTTTTGCAGGAGAATATTCATTATTATTATTATTATTATTGTTATTTATTTCAATATGTAGCATATATATTATCACTTTCTGACTACTTTTTCACCCCAAAATGCTGAAATCACCAAATGTTCAAATACCTATTACTTTCAATGTCTATAACTTATATTCTTTAAAATAATAACACTTTGACAATAATATTTTATCTTCGACAATATCTTTTAAGTTGTGTATCTTACATTTCTTAGAATGGTAACACTTTGTCAATGAGATTTCATCTTCAACAATAAAGTACGTTTTTATTTGATTTGATTGTAATAATTGATAGTTACGTACAGCGCCATCTGTTCGCAAATAGATCAAGTAATAATTGGTAGTTACGTACAGCGCCATCTGTTCGCAAATAGATCAAGCAATAATTGGTAGTTACGAACACCGCCATCTGCCTGCGAATAGATCAAGAAATATCAATTAGGTTACGAACAGCGCCATCTGCCTGCGAATAGATCAAGCAGTAATGCCGTCAATACAGATCCCGATCTTGAGAGTTACACACTAACATGCATACAAACAATCATACATACATAAATACATATATACATACAGGTGAAGCTAACATAAAGCGTGTAATAAAAATGGAATTTCTGATGTGAAATGAATACAAAACAAGCAATTTTCTCAAACATCAGAAATGCCATACCTACTCTTCTCGACCCGTGTTTTAACAACCAAGTTAGCGTGTCCAGGAAAAAGTTGAACGCATGTTGAGGGGAGTATTGCAGTTCAGGTGTTTGGAAAAAATGCTTGTTTTGGAATTGTATAATATATGAAATTGGAAATGAAATGTTTCAAAATTTTGATTCAAGTTGAATTTTGGAAAATAATTATTTTTCAAATAACTTATTGATTGAATCAAATAAAATAAATCCACCAAATTGAGAAAGTATTATTTCAAGGTATGAGAGGAATATATGGATCAGACGAACTCATCTCTTCAGCCCCGACTGAAGTGTAAACACTCGTGTTTGAATGCGTCTTTCGCCTCAAAACACAAACTCCTGAAATCAATAGTTATCCTGATCCAAGTTTTTGTTGATATTCCGCAAGGGTTCAAGTGCCAGTAAATTGTTACGATAGGATGATTCCACGAAAACTTTTCTATTTATGTCAAGCCTTATAAGATGAGCATCCAGGCGGAGAAACACATGTGCTAGCAATATTGTACAACCCTTAAGGAAATCTTGACCCAAGTTGAAAAGGATTGAGGACTCGATATATGTCACAGAGGCGGGTGATTTCAGGGAAAGTCTTCAACGTGGTGGGTGTCCTTCGAATGATATAAAAATCGATTATGATTTAGTGGAATGGTGAAATCACCCTCTTCTATCATTTTCATTGAGTTGGGGGAGCTGATTTTTGATTTGGAAATCAGGAAATAAGAGATGAATAATAATGTAAAATTATGTGCATATTTGTTTTTTTGTGAACAAAACACAAGCACTACTGAAAAATCCTTGGAGTGCTCACAGAGCGGTGCCTGTGCGAAAGTAGCGATTTACATTGAATTTGAATCGCTGGAGATTACATCCATTTGGAAAAACGATCTCAGGAAGATTACTCCAAATAAAAGTCGTTCTCCAGATGAGAAAGTTCTGAAGCACTGTACTGAGTTGAAACTCAAAACGATCAGCAGCCACAGTCCGTCGTGTATTTCTGATATGTACTGCTTTCAGTGGAATCAAATGTGCCAAGTCACTTGAACATCTCCCGTGAAAGTATCTATAGACGATAAATTAAAGCTCAACCTTTCTTCGATGTTACAGGCTACCAAGGTTACACGTGATGTTCGTGTCTCCAATCAGGCGGATGACTCTTTTCTGGATAGAATCCATCAACTTCAGGGTATATTTGGAGGCAGAGCTCCATGAAAGTTGCTGAGGTATGTACAGTTTTCCGTTTCGGAATAGTGTTCCAAGCATTCGAGAAGCAGCATTTGCAATTCCGGCAACATGATTGTGGCAAGACATATTGGTGTCCATTTCAACCTCCAAAAAACTTATAAAAGCAGAAAGCGGAATTGTCTGACCTAACATTATTATATGTGGTTCGGAAATATTTATCTTCTTGGAAAAAACCAATGCCTGGGTTTTGTGCTATTGGATTAGACCTGGTTACTTTCACCCCAATTCGAAATCACTTCAAAATCCTCACTAAGAGGATCCAAAAGGAATGACGAAACAAGTGTGCTGCCGTCAGTAAAGCAATATATTGAATTCTTGGTCCTTTCCAATAAGTCGTTTATATACAATGAAAAGAGGGTTGTAGACAATATGGATCCCTGGGAAACACCAAGGTTGATGGTGAAAGTATTAGAGAGATATGCATCGACGGCCACTTGCAGGAAACGTTCTTTCAGGAAACTGAAGAGCCATATACAGAAATGATTCTACAAGCCATAGCATCGAAGTTTGTCTAGCAAACCATGTTTGCAAACACGAATGTAGGCCCTAGAAATATCAAGCGTAACATCTCTTGATTTTCCTGATTCTGGATTGCGTTACTCCAAATACGGGTGACATTCAATACAAGGTCGCCTATTGATCTTTGTTTCCGAAAGCCATCGGAATCGCTCAAGATGTTGAAGCCTTCAAAATATTTGACGATATGGTGGTTTACAACTTTCTCCACGATTTTTGATATCACTGATAGCAAAGCCATTGGTTTATAGTTATTTGGAAGATTATTTTTGCCCGTTTTGGGAATAGGATGAACGCGAGCAATCTTCCAACAAGAAGGAAAAACCCCTTTTTTGTAAGACATGTTGTATATGGTTCATTTATCTGAACTAGAAGAAATAGAAGAAATTATTAGTATGTTACATTCGAGGAAAGCTGGAAGGAATAACTATTAATATTATTGAATAGTTGAATCTGAATCATCGCCAGTGATAAACTTATGAATCCTATTCATTTCAATAAGTTTGGTTCCAAATTATGCGACAAGTGACAAAATGATCAGACCAAATGGCAACTTTTAGACCAATTTCAGTTTCACAAGTTTTATCTAAAGTTATTGAGAAATGAGTACTTCTCAGATTGTTTGCGTTCAGCATATTCAATACTGAAATTCATGAAATCTTGTACGGAATAGATACATTGCTTATCAGAAATGATAATTTCAACTCAACACATTTCACATAACAACCGGACTTGATCCGGAAAAATAACAGTCTTTGTTCAATGATTATGGGAAAATTCTAAAGAATAGTGTTTTCTGAAACCGACAGGTTACATTGTTTCATTCTGATACATTCGTTCACTACTTTAGAATTGTTTCCCTTACCATAACATTACAAGTTTTCAAGCAATAGACGGTAAGTGAAAAAGTATCCAGAAATCAGTAAAAAAACTTTACCGATAGTAGGTCTATATCCACATATACTCATTTATTCCTGACTGATTTATTCCAGGAATTCATGCCGGTTATAATTCTCTTTCACATCTAACCGACAAAGCAGAAACGCGCAGCTCATCCCTTGACAACGAAATCATTATAGCTCCTCTGATTACCGTTTATAACTATACAAACTAAAGCAATTATGAACCAAATGTACATATTCATCGAATGCATGCACAAAGCAATAATATACATATTCCACCCACATGTCCCCATTGTGCTCTTTCATTGTATTATCGGTAGTGTAATGGACATACAAAGGAAACAATATTCTATTCAGTACAATTTAGTCTAGGTCCTCTGTGAAAATTTTTGATCCATGATGTAAAAACAATAACAGTTAACCTTATCAAACACTGGGAAATCTCTCCTCTCGAGATGAAAAATAGAAATTCCAGAAAAAGAAAGAAAACCCCATTCAATAAATAATGTATATCAAAGGCATGTATGTATACGGTTGAGATTGAAATCAATTCCATTTTCATTAGACTATGCCGAAGTCACTTCTGAAGCAGATTTAGAAAAAAAAATCAAGAGCTTCATCAAAAATCAAATTCTACTATGTAAATGTCTTTATAGTACTTTGTTGAATGAACTCAAAGATTGCAATGTATTTTGAGTTTTAAGAATCCATCGAACTGGTCAAATTTGAAAAAACAAAAAATTTGGCTACTTTTAGCGTTTGCTGTGATTAGGTGAAGATGATACGTACTGATACCTATTGAAGTAATTTTGAATTTCTATAATCAAATTATTTAAAATGAGTTTTCCGTTGACTAATTTTTTCTTACTAACGTAAACACGCTGAACTCTAAACGTTTACGAGTTAAAAATCAACAAGGTATTTTCTTTCAACCTGCGAAAAATTGATAAATTCACAATCAGTATAGAGATACATAGCATGTAGGTACAAAATGAATAGTAGGGATCAAATACGCTTCCTCCTTGTCTTTTTGAAATTATGATGTAAAGCAGCATCAGGTCTTTAAATATCATTATTGTAATTATTCAGTTCATTGTTGAATTTATTTTACCAACTCACTGATAAGTTTTTCTAAAAGCGGGATGGTATTCAAAGTCCTAAGTTCCCGTTTCAAATTATTTGTAACTTGAGTATAAGTATGATTCATCTGCTTTTTATCTGCTCTTATCTGCTGCAGAGTTTCGAATGAAAATTTCTATTCGCCCAAATGGAGGTCAATAGAAATCTAATGTCTTATACCATCTCACTTTAGAAGCTGCCGATAGTAAACGGTTAATTGTTCCACATCCTGTTTCAGGAATTACTATACACATAGCGTAACTACGATTGTCTGAGTTATTGTAGAAACTATACCAGTAACTCAAGATAATGAAATAATAATAGAGTGGAACCTCTTAAGAAGAAATTATGTATTACCCTCAGATCATGTTTGGGTCTGGGACATACACCAAAAATATGGAAACTGATTTGGGCCACCTTCATTCCAAATCGGACAGAACTCCACAAAAGCCTTGAAACCAATCAGTCTCATATCATTTGTATTAGAGACACTAAGAAAACTACTTGATAGGCATATCAGTAACATAGCACTGGCTACCAGGTCACTCCATCATGACCAATATGCCTATGGATCAAATTTGTCGACGAAAACGGCTTTATGCCGGTTCACGGAAAAAGCAAAATTTGCTTACAGGAACAAGGGAGTTCTTTCAGTTGCGTTCTTGGACACTGAAGGCGCATTTGATAATATGTATCAACAATCAAGCATCCAGGCATCGAAACGACCTACGACACAAGCTGCAGGTGGATAACTGCATACTCAGAGGAAGATTGTTTACACACCCTCTATTTTTCTCAGAAATAATATCGCAGACAATAATGTCTCAGCCAGAAATATTTTAGTAATAACATTTAGAAACAAATAAATCTTAAGACTGAAACATCTCGCACAGAAAATCTTAATACAAACATATGTTAATAACGTGCTTGATATAAACAAGGAGCAGAAGTGTGCACGGCAAACAACGAGTGGAATACGAATGTAAACGCCGAAATTGGAGAAGTGTTTGTGCGATATTCAATTTGTCGAGGGCTTTTGTCACGAGATTTTTATCTACCTGAGATTTTATGGCTGAGAAATTTTCAGCTGAGGAGGGTTGTCAACACTGTTATGGATCCTTATAATGAACGAAATACCACGTCTTCTGGACCATAACGGACACGAGGAACTGGGAAAAGCAGACCACTCAGTCATCCCAGTCCAGGGCAAATACTGAAGATTGTAACTGAATAGACCGATGAAGAGGGGCTGAACATAACCTTCACCAAGAAGGCCAGAACAGAGGACCTAGGATCTCTGAAACTTCGAGATGAAGTGTGGAATCTGTCGAAGAAAGTCAAATATTTGTAAGTGATTTGAGATCCCAGGCTGACCTGGAACCAACATCCAGAAAGGCAGAGGCCAGTACCCTTGCTTGCCAGACCTACATAAGGGGATTGAACCAGGCATGATGTATTGTATTGCCCAATGAGCAAACCTCACTTCTCAACTTAATCGTTGAAAGTTTTGTTACTATGATTGTCTTTGATCACATCGGATATATTATCTGATAAATTCTTGGTCCCAAGTAAGAAGCAGTACTTCGTCCAATCAATTTCTCACAACAAAAGGCAATCACAGAGTAATCTATGTTCCTCGTTTGGTAGGAGTACCCAGCTAGAGTTAACTGAATATTTTGTTCTCGAATGTTATTTAGAATACTCATACAGAATAATTGCCGCCAATCAGAAACCTGTGTGTCTCTAAAAATGCTATATAGTGACGAATATTCTTCATACATACGTTACACTCAATTTAGTAACATATATTTCAGAGCTCCGGACTATTCAACAGAATAAATATTTTTTCTTTGATGTGGAAAAACACGCGAGCGTTTCCCCCATTACCTGACAACAAAAGGCATTCTCTGTTTGCTATTGATAGGAAACGTATTCACTCGTGGAAATTCGATTAGAAAATGTCTGGGAAAAAAGGCAAAGATGTGCCAAATAACTATCAGATGTTGAAAACAAGCTGGAGCGTGCAAGGGAAATTGTTTTTCGAGCACTCTACTTTGCATGGAGTCCGATATATTGCTGAAAATGGAAGACCTTTCATTGAGAGGTATGAGTGAATTTTTAATTATTTCTAGAGATCGTTCAGAAACATAGTGACATACAAATACTCGATAAAGTTTGAGCTGATAGTACCAAATTTGTAATTGATACTGCTCGTAGATGCAGCTCGTAGATGGAAGCATCCTACACCATCTGGATGCCGGAGAGACGTATACTTACCTCCGGGTGGAACAACGCCACTCACAAGAGGTAACTGCAGTGAAAAATTCTCTCCACGGCAAGTATCAACAGAAACTTCGACAGATCTGGTCATCGGAATTGCAGCAACAAAGTTGCTGCAACAAATATGCTTGCGGTTTCAATCTTACTCTATTCGTTTGGAGTAGTGAAGTGGACTCGGGAGGAGCTGTATCAACTCGACGTAAAGACCCGAAAAATGATGCATCTCTATAGGAGTTTGCATCCCAAATCATCCGTTCCACGGTTGTACTTCCCCCGACAACAGCGAGGCCTGTAAGTCTCTGCATGGTCCATGACCATGAGAGAGCAGGAGCATTTCTCTTTAGGGCAGCTGTCCGAGCAGCTAATGAACTCGGTTTAGTTATCGACACTGTCACCGAGTTGGAATCCGTTCAGCATCTGCGGAAACACAAGTATAAGCCAATGCATGGGGTCTTTTTCAATATTTTTGAAAACCTTGGCTTATCAAAGCGCCTGAAGTCGGAAACTTAGGGGTTCATCATGGCTTGCCAGGATGGTGTTTTCAACACCTTGTCTACCGCAGTCACGTGATGGGTATAGAGGTTCCTGACACAAGGTGCACTTGCTATCAGAATGTCCAGCATATGCGATCTCGGCCTATATCCATCGATATAATGCGGCCCTAAGAGTGCTATATTACCTTCTACGGCTTATGCTATTGACGAGACGGTGGTGTTGCCCTGCGCTCCGGGAGATATTGAATCCGTTGTGGGGAACGAGAATTGCAGAATTTATTGAAACTATTCGTTCCCCACCCTCACGCTCATACAAGCTAATAAGCCTGATGTAGTCCTTCTCGAACACCTGAGCAAGACGATATTTATAGTGGAACTTTTCAGTTCCTGGCGAGACGAATATCATCCGAAAAGAAGAGGAAAACAGATAAAGTATCGAGATTTTTCTCTTCGAACTCCGCAGACTCTATTCAGACCACTCTGTCAAGATGGTTGTTCTGATTATTGGAGTCCTTGGTGGAATAATGCCCTCTCTACTCTCGAATCTTAAAACTATACCGACTTGCCGCACTAAGGCAGAAATCGTAGCCGCACAGATGCAGAAGGCTGTCATTCTTGGCTCACTGCGCTTGCTCAGAGCACATGATTCTCGGAGCCAATGATCACTTACCTCACGGTGTGGGGAGGGTCATTGGTTGATAATGCTGGCGCGCCCTCCCGAATGTATTGGGACTTCGGGGTATAGGGCCTGACAAGCACATACTACGGTGAAACTAATAACGATATTCATACATTTTTACATATATGAGTAAAAATCAGATCATAAACGATTCACAAATATCTATTATAGTATCCGATCAACTTTATAATAGCATATTTCAATTAAAAACTGTTTAAGACACTTTTTAAAACATGTTAAGGTTCGACTCTTTCTTACATAGTTTGGTAATTCATTAAATAATAAAGGACCTAGTGAGTTAGGAGAGTCTTTGGATATTTGAATACTAGAAAAGGGTATATTCAACTGTTATTTTTATTCTTGTGTCATGTTTATGAATGCTAGATCTAGTTGAAAACCTGTTATAGTTACTAAATACATAAACACAAACTACAAAGATGAAGAGTGATGGTAGCGTCATGATTTTACAGACCTTCCCCAAATACAAATGGCATTTCGAAGTATGGAGTCTACTTGGGCATGATAGAACATCATCAGTAGACAACTGATCTCAAATTACGTAATTGATGGGAACCAGAATTCAATTTATTGATTGAGATTTTACAGTATTCTCCTCAGGAAATATGTTTGTCTATATATAAACCAAGAAATCGGACGGTCTTATCTAGTGACTGTAAGTCACCGAAATCAACGACACTAACTTTTTTGTCTGTTATGAAATCGTATACAATTTGTTCTATTTATATTCAGATAGAGTCAAACGACTATGGACCACTGAGCCATATCAAAGGAAATTTTATTACATTTCTGACGTATACAATATTCATCCACGTCTGATACAATAACTGATGTATCATCAGTGTAAACAATAATTGGACTATACATATCTTCACGATATTGTTGATATAGAGTAAGAATAAGGTAGGTCCTAGGACCGAACCCTGAGGAACACCTACTTCAGAATAATCGTTACACGATGACACATAATTACCAATAATGACTTGATTACTACGTTTACTCAAAAAACGATTTATCCATTCATGGATGAAACCACGGATTCCAATAAACCTTATGGCTAAAATGTCCATTCATCAGGTAATAGGACCGTTCTTTTTTAGACACAATTCAACTTCTCAGGATTATTTGCCATTTCTAAATACTGAGATCAGTGATATAGTGGACAATATGCCGGTTGAAATAAGACACAGTCTGTGGTATCAATGTGACGGGGCTCCTATTCATAGTTCAAGACAAGTCAAAGAGAAACTATTAGAAATGTTTAGGGGCAAAGTTATTGGGCGAAATATGGAGCAAATATGGCCGCCTAGGTCGCCAGATTTAACCCCACTAGATTTTTTCTTGTGGGGTTACTTAAAACAAATCGTTTATAAACAAAGACCTTTTCGTGACGTGAATCACCTAGAAACTGTTATTAGAAACTCTATTTTAAACATAAACCCTGTGAGTATCAGCAACTCAATAAA
>WOGN01007738.1:0-11668 GCA_015342105.1 Leptinotarsa texana | reverse complement strand
TTGTAGGTTATTATTAAGTGCATTACTTACTGATTGTGTGAAGCACATTAAGTTAGTTATTGTTGATCTTTTGCTAAAGAAACCGTGTTGATTGTTTGAAATTAAATTCTTAACATCAGGAAAGATTCTGTTGTACAAGCACATCTCAAAAGCCTTTACAAAAATTGATAACAAGGTTATAGGTCGGTATTTTTGAATATTGTTTATTGCACCAGTTTTGAAAATTGGTAAAATTTTTTATATTTTCCATTTGTTAGGAAAGCATCCTGTACTCAGTGCTAGATTGAAGGATGATTGTAGGGGTGGAGAATATGCACTTTCAAAAAATTGTGCGAATGCATTAATGATTTCGGAGGTATTGTTGTATTCAACATCGTCCCAGAATAGAATACTAGGAATTCTTGATGTACCTTTCTTATTTTGAATGTACGACCAGATATTGGTAGGAACTTCTTTGATTGCCCTTTCAGATTTATTTTCATATTCTTTGTATGCTAAATTGATTTTTGTTTTGATGTATTGACGAAGAGATCAGAATTCTTCTTTGAGAATTCCTGAGTCTGTAGTTATATAATCATACCAAAGATGCATAGAAACACAGAAGTTTTATCCGATTCACTTCATTTTCTCAAAATCTCTCAACACGAGAAATAAGATTGTACAGGAGTTATTAGTTGGTGCAAGAGTCACCCTGCTGTGTGTATCCTAATATCAATTTATGCTAAAATTTAAACAACATTGGATTTGGAAGTGCTACCTTGACATTGTCAAGCTGCTTCACTTGAGTTGTACTCAGCACCTCTGTGAACGAAATGTTAAGATTTATTATATCTATTTATTACTCCTTGAGCTACAGTCAAGATTTTTTGAGGCGATATTTCACATGAGCAATGGGTCCAAGTCATCACACCAGGAATATTCTATGCATCTTGATCTAACCCAACCTACACAACATAACCATGGTAAACATATGAACAAACAGATTTTCTTACTTACTGTCAATATTTGATGTGTTGGTTCAGGATCTCTCTGTTGGGAAGTTCCTGGCTGCATGGAGGGTGGAGGATTGCCATTGTATTTCTGTCCTGTAATATCTGCTTCAGATTTCAGAACTGTTTCGAAAACGTTCCCTACTGTGTTTACTAAAATTTCACTCGAAGGGCCTTCTGAGGGTTCCGTTATTGTCGCAGTGTTACAAATTACATTTTTCTTTAACCTCCTTCTGAAAATAAAAATAGTTGTCAATAAAATGTACATTCACAATATATGCTTTGCCCCATAATATACAGAACTGAACCAAAAATATTGTTCAAACCGTGTCGAATCCTAAACAATGAAATATAATTGCCTTCAATAATGTTTACCATAGCTGTAGTCGAAATATTCAAGAATAACTTTATTGTCAAATTTTCACTACACAGATTACAAAAACGCAACACATGTTTCGCTTTTTTTCAAAAACTACACCTCACTATTTGATCTCCCGAAACTTTATTTGAAAAATATATCACGACATGTTTCGCTTTATTGTCAGTGATATGAATACTACAAGTTGCTTCTTACGCTAACATTTATATACTACTGGTAACTATAATTGAGACTACCTCCAACAAATTACCTAAACCTCTACTTGAGGTACCTCTTCAATTATGACCACCTGAAGCATATTACCTCACTTCTACATCAATCATTCTTTCTCGGTTTTTCTAAGAAAACCAGTTCAATAACGTTGATCTATTCAAATCCAGTTGGTCATTCATTGGAATGTTTGAATTTTTAAGTTTATTAATTTCCATTGCTTCCAAATGATTCGGTTTCAAACCTTTATTTTCTGTGTGAAATTTTGAACTCTCCGTTAAAGACATGATTTTCTTCTAAAAGATGATTTGAATATGTTGAAATTGTTTTCTTATTTACATATGATGGTCCTGGATTCGATTCCTAAATGTTCTGTTAGTTTGACCAATATATACTGTAGGACACGTTCCACCCTTTAATTTATATACTCCTGATTTCCCGAATTTGGATGTTTTGTTTTATTATTTTTAACTAACTTTCCAAACTTATTACTTGTTCTATATGCAATTTTAATATCTCGTTTCCTCAAAAATTAAGCCACTTTTTCCGTTGTTTGTCAAAATACGTTAAATCTCTACAAATTTGATTATCTAACTTACCAATAGAAAAAACGTCTCGAATCGCTTTTGCATAGACTTTTATGGAAAGTATTTTGTTTATTAATTCGGCATTAAACCCATTGTTTACTGCAATTTGCTTGATGATATTAAGTTCTTTATTGAAAGTGGAACATTGACTAATCTGTGAATCATACTATTATAAGCTGCTACTTTGTGTTGATATAGATGAGTAGAATCGTAATGTATAGTAATATCCATATAAGACGGTTTGTGATAAATTGAAAAATCATGTTTGTTGTTCATTCTACTAATTGTTAAGTCCAAGAAATTGATTGATTTGTTTTGCTCCTACTTCAATAGTGAATTTAATGTTTTCATGAATTTTGTTAATATCCCTATGAAAAGTATCTAATTGTCTCTTAGTACCTGTAAAACATATCAAAATGTTATCCACATATCTATGCCAATTCAAGAAATTCTTAATCAAAGGATGTTTAAAAATCGACTTCTCTGGGTTATCCATGAAAATTTCCACAAGTACGGGATTTAATGGATTTTCCATAATCAAACCTCTTGAAAGGAAATAAATATTGTTGTTAAATTGAAAATAATTATTGTTTCGAGACATAATGACAGAAGGTCAATGATTTCTCGTTTTATAACTGGGTTCATTCTATTTTTATTTAATAATTCTATTACTAAAGTAATAGTATCATCAGGAGGTATGCTGGGAAATAGATTCTGCAGATCATGGGATAATGTTGCATTGTCTGGTAGAGATATGTTCTCTATTTTATTGATTAAGTTATATGAATTCCGTAGGCTTAATTTTGGTGGAAAGTTACAATGGTTCAAGATGATACTGATTAGCCTTTCTGATAATTTCACTGATGGTGCAGTGAGAAATTAAACCACTGGGTAGTTTATGAAATTACTATGGATCTTCATCAAGTAACGGCCAAATCAATCAGAAAACATGTTTCGCTATTCAATAGCTTCTTCAGGCATGTCTACACTAACTAAAATCTACATATTCAATACTTCATATATATATATTTACAATTCGAAGTACCTGAAGTACGCAATTAATGATAAAAATATGTACCTGAGTTTCAGAAGGAATTAATTAATATTAACATAAAAAAATAAATTTTTCAAACTTATTTGAATAAACATGTAATGAATGAAATGTCCTTATTTTATGTAACAGTTAATTACCAGTTTCAACAGTTGAACAATATTCAGTAACAGGGAGTTATTTAATTTAATTTGATCATTCGGTAAATAACCAGAATTCTTGAATCTATTCATTTCTAAACATTCTAAAAGAGTGATATTCAAACTTTCCACTTCTAAATGTAACATGTCATACTCATGATTGAACTCAAGTTCTTTTACTAACAAATGGTTTGCAAATATGGAATTGGTCTTAACATTCAAGAAACTACTTATATGCTCTTCAATTCTTTGATGAAAAGTTCTCCCTGCTAGGCCAATATAAAGTTTTGGGCAAGAGCCACAAGTCAACCTATATAATTCTGATCTATCTTGACACTGAAGTTTTTTCTTTATTGTTTTTAATAAATTTACTCAAACCATTATTCGTTCTGTAGGCTTATAGACAGAAAACCAAACAGAAATGTAAACGAGGGCATTCAACATTATCTTCACTCAAGTTTGAAGCGTCTTAATCTGCACTTATATATCATTCCACCAAAAAGATTTGTCATTACCTCTTACTGGAAGGTGAAGATGGACTTGTGGCTCTATTTGTTTCTTCAAGGTTCCAATTTTCTTCAGGATGTGGGGATATTTCAGATTTGTCTGCTAAATAAGTTTGACATTTTTTGGCAGAATTATCAACTGGGATTTCGGTCAGGCCTAGAAATACATGCTTTTGGTAACACTATGAATAAAAACCTAGTAAAATAAGGTACAAAGACAGAGACGTTACCTTTAATCTTCAACATTTCAGCAGTCTTCAGAATACACGGAAGTTGCTCTTGGGAGACACTAACTTCTCCATGATACATGAAGTCAACCATAACTCGTAAGTCACCAAATTTAACATCTTTGAGAATCACTATAGGATGTTTGCAGGGGTTTGAAGCGAAGAGAGACTGAAAACAAACCTTGCTTAAAAAACTTGTTGAAATTGAGATATCAGAATATCAATAGTAATTCTATATTATTCTTAGATAATTGATACTAATGAAAAACCTGCAAATGATAAGTAGAAAAATACAACAATATGAAATAGAATTATGGAATGATAATAAGCCTAAGCTAATACAAGACAAGTCTATCAATAGATAAATAAACTTATTGATCGTTTGGATGTGCAACTAATACAAATAAGTCAAATTACCAAACTATATAAATATATAGTTTTGATATATAAAAAATAGCAAAACAGTATGGTATTAAAAGGACTAACAAACTTACTGAGTCAGATGGAAAAAATTAACAGACGCCTTGTTTTCTTAAACTTCGGGGAAGATTAAATCGCTTGAGTGGAATAATACACGTGAAATTTATAGAAACTACTATTATATACAATAGCCTGATGTACTTTTTCTCAACCGTAAGCAGAAAATATTTGTTATGGAGATTTCAGTTCCTTTTGAGATAAATATTAAGTTATTTGAACTGTAATATCTTGGTGAATACTCAATCAATTTTATCAAAATGAGCGGTATTTGAATAAGTGCACTTTTGTCAACATAACATAAGTCGATAAATTCCATCAGCATAAAAATTGTATACTTGGGTTTTGAAGGCCATTTTTGCCTGGTCCTGATTGGCGAAGGCGAAGATGGTATTGAGTTGCATCAGAAGCAGCCAGCACTAGTCAACAAAAGAGATCCAATCCTGCTCCACTACAAAGCTCGTCCGCACTTATAAATTTTTTTAAATTATATTTTTTTTACGAAAGAACTTCTCTGTCTCATCTATGTTTTTGATATCATCTTTTATCAGAATAGAGCAGTTTTATCTGTATTTTATTTGAGTATTACATGTAACATGTTTGTTTCCTTGATATATATTTTTATACCGTCACATATTCATGTTGTCTCCATATGCATACTTAAAATATAGCTAAAAATATATATTTTGAAACTCTGCTGCCAATATCATAAAAATATACTAATTTCATTCTTAACACCCTAAAATAGTAGATCAATTTTTTCATATATCAGTGTTCCTTTTGTTTTAGACAATCAATACAAATAGTGTATAGCCACGAGCAACTCTCAACAGAAATGTTTATCTAAGACATTTAGGTTTGTTCATTTTGTTATAAATAACAGCATTCACAAACATACCTGAAAATATGAACTGCAAGCAGACAAAACCACCTTATGAGCTTGTAAGTGTTTTCCTTCTGCAGCTAATGTGACATCTACCAAAGACTGGCTACTAAGAAGACTAGAAAACACTGATATAAAATTTGGTTGATGGTTGTTCCATCTCAAACAATATTGCTGGACTGTCATTTCTTAGAGGAGTGAGTTGAAAACTAGGCTGAAATAAAAAACTATTCTATGATTTCTTCAAAAACTAATTTGAATATCTGTAGCTAGGATTTTTGATCCAATAAGTGTATTTTGTTTTGTTCTACAAATTAATAACAATTTTTAATATCGGAAATTTGACGGAAGTGTAAACTTTGTAAACAAACTGAAAGTGGTTTGTGATCTATTCTTGTACTCATGACATCATTGGGATGGTATGGTTATTGAGTATATTTTAAAGTATTACGTTGAATTCCAATAAACCTTCTTGAAATGTTGTTGAACCTTGGATATTTAATAATTTTTCTCTCTCTAGTACCTACTTCTTGGGGAAAAATCAATCAATATACAGAGTAAGATTTATTGTTGCCTGCTGTTCATTCAACGAAAGATGACAGTTATTTATATATCTAACTGTATAAATTCCATATTACGATTTTGATGACCAAGGCAAAAATATTGAAGAACTTACGATAAACTTTCCTAATTTTTATACACCAAATATTTTGCTAACCTCAAAAACACAATGACAGTGACAAGGTACATTGACAGTTAGATGAGGTGGAATGGTCTTATTCTTCTCAACAGTGAATTGGCCCTAGTAATAAAAATTACAGGTCACGTCATCATTCATTGAGTTTAATTTTAATTATTTTTAGATTCACTGATAAACAGAAATTCAAATAGAACATATGAGAACATATGAGTTCTAGTACATTTAATCACTGTAAAACTGTGTAAATGCTGCCTAGCATTCAACTATTAAGCATTTTACACCGCAGATACTATTTAATTTTTAACAACTTTTCATATGTAAAACACTCTTAGAATAAGAATGATTATGTATCTTGTTGTCGTAGAGTAATTTATCAACACTTGCATTTCATTTTATATCACCTGCCACCAAATGATGGTCTAACGGGCATTTGGATTACAAAGATTCTCAATTATTTTCTCACAACACTGATCTTTCAGGTTTGGCATAGACCCAGAGGTTGACCCATGTATTATCAACCCAACTTTTACATCAATTCTAACAACCACTGATTTATACTTTCACTAATTTTCGACGTCATTTCTTTTGACAACTCTTCTATAGATTTTGTGGTCTATATTCTTTGTGAGATTTTCTCAAAACAAGATAATTCTATTACTATAATTGTCCCCTTATCCACCTATTGATTTTTTTAGGAGTATTCTTGTCAGTCTATTGACGAATCTTTGAATAAAATATAGTTAAAATGTATTATTTCCTGGAAGAGATAATTAGTTCAACGAAACGTCTAATTTCATAGTACATTTACAACGGTAGTGCATACAATATCCAGTTTCAGAATTTCTATTATTTTGAGGTTTTCAGCATGGAATATGTTTAATATGACTAGTTTCTCAAATATTTTCCTCAACTTTGAACTGTTTGACAAATCTAACTGGATATATAAAATCTTTTTCGATGGGTACCTAAGGTTGGAAACTCTGGCGTTAAATGAATCAAATGAAAACATTTTTCTCACTCCAAAACTATAGCATCGTCTCTCTATGAGATTATAAACCATCAATATCAATGGCTGAACTCAACTGTTCTTGAAAAAACAAGCCTATGAAGACAAGACAAGGGGAGATGACGTCTCCCCTTAAATCCCATAAATTTGTTGTTCAACCTAACACCTCTGAAGATACCTATGACGGGTCGAAACAGCGCTGTCTGGTAATGAATCATAAAATAATTTTTTTCGGGCTACAGTGTACAATCAAGTTGCCTTGAAGAGAAAGCTTCAGTGAAAAACAGAGGACAAATTTTGTTAGCGGTCGATGTCAAAGCTTGGCTTTGCAACTGATCGCCTTGGGGAGCCTCGTTTATCTTTGATATTCGAGGATCAAGTTCTTGATTGATCCCATAGATGGCTCACTCGAAATTTCCATTTCTAAGTCGATATTTTGAGATTAAAGTCGGGATGACAAAAACATATGACCCCTCTGCGCTTTTCCGTATGATAGACACCGGGCACATTATATTATTTCAATTTTTGATAGTATTTGATAGTTATTTTATGACGATATGTCACATGGCGATCTTTTTCAGATTTTGCCATCGATATTTTCTAGAATCATAACCGATTTTGTTCGCCCATCATAAGATTGCTCTGAGGTAATTGAAGGCAAATTTTACTAATATGACAAATCGAATGATCTTTTGTTAAAATATAATAGCTCAACCTTTGAACTAATCAAAAAAGGTTTTATTTGAGTCTTCTACCAGCTTACTTTTTTTTGCTGATGAAAAGTAAGATTTCAATTATCGGCAGAAAAACCCAAAAAGAATATTTCCGTTGACTTTGTTTCTGATATATTGATTCTGTTTCCTTATATTGTGTAGAACTATGTATATTGAATATTCAATTTGTGAATATTTGAATAACGGCAGCAGTGGTGTTAGATGAACTCTTTTATCCGTTTCGTATTGGGAAGATTCATCTGTGAATAAAAAATGCCCAATGCTTGCAGTGGAAGCTGCAGATGAAGAAAGACAAATACTATTCTTAATATTCCATAAGTGTTAACTCCCTAGCCGGGCATATTTTGACGAATGGTGAACATATGGTGAATTAGGATAACGCAAAAATTCTAATGACAGGGCCTAATTATGAATAGAAATGAGAATATATGATCAATTACTCTAGAACAAACATAGTTACCTCTTTTGAGGAAGGAAGCTGCACTGGAAAAATTTCATTCGAAGTGAAATTATCAACATCCAGTGTACCGGGTAAGTGAAAAAATGTCATTCCATTTCGAAATATTTCAAATTTGACATTTATTCAATAGTGAACCATTTTTGTGTGTTTTCCAAAAAGATTCGAGAAACTTCACCGCAAATAGCATTCAAACAATGGGGCAGTCGATGTGGAAGCTTGGTCGTGCAACGAACCTCTTTTGAGAACTTTAGTCATCATTGATATTCGTCAAAATCTTCGGCCTCTGGGCGCCTTCATACAAAGATGTCATCTTGAGGAGAGAAGAGTTCACAAGTTGTATTCATAACCCAACCATTACCACTAAAGAGATCTATGATAGATTTAAATAGCATAGGTAGATGCTTAGCTCCCAAGTGGGTGTGTCTCTTGGATCCTTTACTGCAACCCAGGAGTGTTTATTTTAGTTCACATCTATTGAAACTCATCCAAATGAATCTAGCCTTAACGAAACCGATTACCTCATTTGGTAAGTGATTTTTCGGGTCACATGGCGAACTTCTGGGATATCAACAGCATTGGCTAGTATTTTTTCATTAACCAATTTTTGAAGCAGTTCTCTCACTTCCAATATCTGAAAAACATGGTTTTGAAAGGCTCAGAATCATATATCCTTTGGGTTTGAGTTCATACACCTTAGGATGAAGCGACATCTGAGAGGAATGGCACCTCATCCTGTAGAAGTATTCTAACGCTGCCCGCTGTAGAGAAAACGATTGAGATCTAAATAGCATTGTCTGGTATAAAATCATAAATGCAACTCTGGTTTTTCCTTTTGGGTTCTGTTATCATGAAGTGGTCATCAATATTAATATTTTTTTAAATTGCGCTGAATTGTTCACATCTAAAAGAAACAAGACATCCTACTATTATTTTTTTGCTATATCGCATTTGTTTACGAAAAAAATGAAGGTTACAGAAGGCATTGGCTGAAATTAAAAATAAAACCGAGTGGGATCACATTTTGTTTTTTGGTGGGAGGAGAATCGCCGAGGCGCTTCACTACGACGGTGGACATCTTCTGAAGAAGGTTTATAATAGTGTACATTCGATAATTTATTTTTAATTATTTTGCGTTAGTTAAAGTTTCTTTGCAAAACTAAAATTTGTGAGAGTGCTACTCGCTAAGGTAAATATATTTTTTTTTCAGATGCGGAACTCACGGCATACTTTATCCATTTGTAATTCGCTATAAATAAATTTTGGCATAAAATTGAGAACAATGATACGATTCATCTTATTAATCACAATTGAATCATCCGTTTGAAATTACTTTCAATTATTAGTCGAACTTTAATTGAAGTCTATATTGAAGGTATTGGGAAAAAGTAGCCACATTAAATCCGAAAATTTTCATAGACCAGTCAGTGTGTTGCTTGTATGAATGTTCCCCTCAAAACATTTTTGAATCGGTGAGTGTGTTGGAAAAATTGCACCAATTCACTTGATTGATAGAGATATTCATCTGTCTTTCATTAAATTTTTATAGACCAGTTGATGAAAAAATATTTTTGAGTTGTTTTATTTTTCAATTTCTTTTTCAACTTCTGTGGAAATTATAAGTGTTGAATACACCTTTTCAAAATATTCAGAAAATTATGAGTTATAAAATAAAACTTTCTTTGTTTTTTCACCAATTTCATAAAGAGCAGCAAAAAACCATAGTAAGTTTTATTTTTCATTTTTGTATTAATTTTCACAAATTTATAACCTATTTTTGGTCTATGACTACATCAACTAGGTGGCAGAATTATTAACGTTTTTATGCAAAAATCAACTCGACACAAAATTAGGGGGGAAGTCTCAGCATGGCATGTCCATACTTTTCAGCAATACTCTCAAAGTTCAAATGTTTTTGTCTGTAAAACTTCAAATACTTGATTTTTGGTATAGTAATATTCAAAATACAAATTGTTATTAATTAAAAACTTTGAATTTCATCTTTCCCCGAATTTTTATTCGGTACTTTGATAAACTGTCGCGAATGATAAGAAGCGTTATCAATCTATTACACTATTCGCATCCAAATTTGGAATTAACGTGTTTTCACACCACTTCTCGAAAATATTAGCTTCTATGTTCTTATGATAGTCAACATTGCAGTCCTCAAGTTTTTTACCACATAATTTTAAAGAATTCGGAACCCATCCTTACTTCTTCCGCTATGCACAATGATTAGTCGCGATCCTTTGTTTGCAGGCATGTTAGGCTTACACATTCTCGAACCATCAGTCTTCCTTTTCGTAACTGTGTCGTGAGTGTCATACCAAGTTTCGTCCAAATAGAAAATTTTCCGTTGTTCTTGTCTATATTTATTTATTTGTTCTAAGCATTTGTTACGCAATTCCACTTTTCTTCTACTTTCCGTCACTGGTTGACGTTTGTTCATTATTTTAAGTTTAAATCCTAGTTCCACTATGCAATTCTTAAGAGCTTTTTAACAGCAGCTCACGTTATGGCCGTTATACTTTTGTAACAGTCGTATATTATATATTCTATGAATTAAAATATATTATGTGAAATGGTCTCAATAACTCCCCAACTCCAGTTATCTCATCTCATATAAAAAAATATTTGGGATGAAAGTCATAAGAATCTGACTTTTTTTAATGATCTTAACAAACAAGAACCGACAATAAAGTTCACAATAAAGATGGGTAGAATCTATATATTACGATTCTACCCTTGCATATCAACACAAAGTAGCAGCTTATAATAGCGTGATTCACAGATTAGCCACTGTTCCTCTTTCAATAGAAAATTGCAATAAAAAACTCAATATCATCAAGCAAATTCCAGTATTCCGAATTAATAAACAAAATACCTTCCAATAAGTCTACGTTTTATCAGTAGGAAAAACATTTTTCCTATTGATAAGTTAGATAATCAAAATCGAAATTATAGAGCTTTAAAGTATTTTGGATTAACAATGGAAAAAGTGGCTTCATTTTTGAGGAAACGAGATATTACAATTGCATATAGAACAAGTAATACCTTGAGAAAGTTAGTTAAAAATAATAAATACAAAACACCCAAATTCTAGAAATCAGGTGTATTTAAATTAAAGTGTGGAACGTGTTCTAAGGTATACAGCGTAACTCACGGTCGATAGTAGGTTAGACGTTTCTGGAAAACGCATGCAATGATTTTTCTGAAAATTTCACCTCTCACGTTTCCTTACCTGTTCTATCGATCTGAAATATTTTCAGCATTGCGGCGTTGCCACTTCCATCAAAAAGTCCTAGCAACTTTATTTTTTTAA
>WOGN01007737.1:0-11669 GCA_015342105.1 Leptinotarsa texana | reverse complement strand
AACTATACTCTACATTTTATTCACAGCTCGTATCTCAAATTGATGAGTAATGAAACGCAGTAATGATTACACAGAGAACGTAATCTTGATATAAACAGCCTGTCCCGGCGGAAATGTAAATATGACTCTATAATGGAACGTAATTTCAGCTCGAAGCGTGTTCAAAATGAAATTCACCCTGCACTGGTCTGGATCCGTTTTGCAATCCGCCATTATCTTGTATCGCATTAGCAAACCACAATAACACTTGTGTTAGACCCAGACTACAATTTAATTTTGAGTAAAGTTCATTTTTCCTACTTTATGTAGGAATATGAAATATCTATCACCTCTTTAATCTATAACCTTCAAAAGTACTGTTATTTGAGTAAGAGAGTAGGGGGAGAAAAGACAGTGGATAAAAATTAAATAAAATCAAAAACGTTGACAGAGCACATTATTGAAGTGATAACTTCTTATGGGAGGGTGAACCGCTTTGTTACTTAACGCATAACGGTGCCATTTTGTCTGGCTTCTCTTTCTCTCACGCATACGTCAGCTGAAGAAAGGCTCTTTCCCTCTCGTCGGGCAGATGCTCAGTGTGCGTTAGACAAATACTGTTGACAGTATTATAAAAATCTAACCAGCAAGCACGTAATATTTTTTTTTTATATGAAACATGGCGGAGAAATGAAAAAGAAAGGAGAATTTACCAGGCCAGATCTCTTAACAGAGTTATTCCATGTGTTGAAACATTTAGAACGCTACTTGCAAGATTATGTGAAACTGGGAGTTCTAATAAAAATACAGGTGGTGAAAGACCAGAAACTGTAACAACGCCTGAACTAAAAGAGGCTATACTTTTTTTCTTAAAACGACCTAGCAAATCACCCTCTGAAGTTTCTTACCATATTACGTACCAGAGATATCTGTAACATCTCTTCATCTCAGACATAACTTCTTATTTCATTTATAACTCTGATCATCGAATATTTCGAACTTCTATTATCATGATTTCACTGGAGAGTAATTAGGTCGAGCCTTGTCCTCGAAGATCCAACGTTGAGACGCCCTCAATACTATTTTTATTATGGAAATAAAATTTCTCAGAATGGAAAATAGTTTATTTACCAGTTCACACAAAATGGTCTAAACAGATATATTTGCGATGCTATTGTAATAACTGCCATTGTGATAGTTAAGGAAAAATATCATTTTATTCATAACGATCGGGATCGGTCACCCGGTTTTCCGATATCGATATTTTTCTAACAGAGTAAGCGGAATGGTTATGTTTCGTTCAAAGTAGACTAAATAAACGTATTCTGTTGATAAGTTATAATACTGGGAAGGCAAAAAATTCAAGCTATGAGTATGCATTTCAGCTTCGTGGATAGAAAGTTCGGCCATATCTGAATTTGTGGGACCGAAAATTTATTCAAAATAAAAACTGACCAATGACTTCGATGAAAAGAAGATATAGGTCTTGAGTAGGAAGGGTTATGGAAAAATTCGGGAATACTGACCAGAGATCTGACCAATCAAGAGACAGCACAAAGAAGGAGAGTTACGGACATTTTTTCGTACTTGGGAATACTAAAGGTCGGTTAATTGGGACAGTGGCGATCTGACAGATGGGGGAGTTTTTGAGAGAGACACAAAAAGTTGGCCACCCAAACTCGTTGAGACGAAATCGGGAATCTCATCCCTCAGCCTTCGAGGCTGGGTAAGGTGGTCTAAATAGGGAAACCATATGAGTTAGAAGGTCAGTCAAATGGTGAAACAGTTGCATTCATAAAAACACTGTCAAGTGATTCAGACAAATCAAGAATATCATAGCCGGTTGTTGAGATATCATAAGAAGAGTAAATTGTGTTATTTCGATTTTTCTTTTGTTTCTCACGTGATTTAAAAACTTATCAAAAAATGTACATTAATTTTTTACTCGAAAGTTATTTCCTCTCAATTTGACATGATCAGATTTCGAATCCAACGTTCGTATTCTCTGGGCCATCCTCTACCTTATTTTATTCAATACGGACCTGCATATTTCATGACGCTTTTCGAAATAACTTATCACGCTGACTTCAACATTATATTATATATACAATGTCATTCAGAGATGATTTTCAGGTGATTTTGGCCCCTATCCAAATTTTTTTGCTTTCGATCTGTATTGAATTCACTTTTGGTGAAATTAACAACATGCAATACATTAAGATAAAAAAATCAACCCACTCATCTTGAACCGAATGGAACGTATAGTAATCAAAGCAAGAAAAAATGATTATTTTCATATTTCAAGAGAAAAATGATAATTGGACGAAAATATGCATTTAAAAGAAAAATGTAATGATTGTGCGAAAGTAAATGAAAATTAATGAAGTAAGTGTTCGAAATGTCCACCATTTTGTAAAATGTACTTTGCAATTCTGGAACTCAATCTTGTTATAGAATTGCTTATTTTGTCTCCTCGAATACCCTCCAAAGCATTCTCCATTTTCTCGTGAAGAATATCTGTTATCGGATTCATTGTATCATAAATTTAATTTTTGAGATATCCCCAAAAATCGAAATTCAGCGGATTCAAATTCGGAGATTTGAAAGGCCATGCCACTAGACCAATCCATGAATCGCAAAAATTTCGATTTGAATAATCTCTCACTATTTTTGACTTGTGTGGACCACATCCATCTTGTTGGAACCAGTGAGTATTACGCCAATATCGTACAGAAAAATCATCTAACATCGTTTCTATGATTTCTACATTTTTCGTTTGGTTAGGTTGCCATCAATAAAATAAGGTTCTAGTAATTCATCATTTAACAAACCGTACCTCACGTTCAAAGAGAAATGATATGGATGTCTAACTCCATAAATTGAGAGGATTATCCGTGGCATAAAATGTTTGTTCCTTCCATTGAAAATGGCAGAATTTGTGAATGTCGTTTCGTCTCCCCAAATAATTGTGCACAAAATTGTTGTTATTCCACACCTTTCGTTGCAGTCAATTAATTGCAACCTTCTTTCAGGATCATTACGAATTATTTTTTGCACGACTTGGTATTTGTAGTCATGGTATGCGTATCTGTGACTGTTTTATTAACAGCACTTTCTGAAACATCACATTCACTTGCCATAATTCTCGATCCTATTCCTGGATTCATTCTAAATTGTGCCAGAACATTGACGTAATTGATAGGCACATTTCATCTCACATAAGGAAATCGTTGATACATTTCAATATTTGGTTTCGGTCTTTCACGATATAATTAACTCATCATACCTTTATTGTGTTTTTTATATACAATCCGTACATATATCTCTTTTTTCACGTGTGTATCTTAGCATATCGAATAAACTGAATTGAAATCACAAAAAAGCACTTCACGACAAGAAGTTTTTGTGACATAATAATGAATGACGTGACAAATGATATGACATTTCTCGTTATGTTATTTTTTGTCCACGGCTTATTACTTGAAAATGATACATTCTATAAACCTAGATTTGTGTGCATGTACGAAAAAATACAGTTTTTGACATTGCTTTTCGTTATGTCAAAAACAATACAGGGTTGGATACAGAATAGATAAACATTTCAAATGAAGTGTCACTCGACTATTATTTCCATTGAAAATTTTTGACATGCGCGCATGTCCTTTCTAACAACAAGCCGCATATGCGGCTTGTTGTGAGAAAAGAGTCGCTGACAATGGTTGATTGTTACTAATATTGCTCTTAAAAAATATTATTGACGATTTTTCCACAGTGTCAACATCAAATGACTCATTCAGGTTGGCTCCCTTAAACAAGAATGAAGACATTTCATCATCGACCTGCTCCATACGAAAGTCGCAGCCCTTACATTTTTCACTTATCTTCTTGGCTTTCTCAACTAAAAGGGCGAAACTCATCATATCTTATTCAAATATGATCCAAAATTAAGTTCAAAAGTATATATAAGAGAATCGAACAGATTTCATGTAAATCTAGAACAGAGAACAAGAATAATTTTGAAATTAGTGCCATAAAAGGGTGAAAAAAATACCATTAATGTTTTGAAAGACATAGACGAGTCACACGCCTCGCTCGTAAAATGCAAAAAAATCTTTTCTCAACTCATCTTGCATATACCGCGGTTTCAAATGAACATTCAAGGAGTAATTCTTAAATACAACTAAATAGAGATGAAGAATATATTCCTTCCTTCCTATAATCCAGTTCAATGAAAATAAATATCTCTATATTCTCAAAACCATGGAAATATTATAGTAACACACCGTTTTGAATTGTCGAGAAACACTGATATAAACTACACAAATCAGAAATTTTGAATCTAATAATTTTCTGCCAACCTCAGCACCAATTTGTGTAACGTCGTGGAAATAGTAATTTCGAGTTGGCCCATAGATACAGCGACCTTTTCACGAGTTAATATGGACGACGTTCAATTTCTGGCAAATGGAGTAATTACCTTTGAATTAGGTACGTCGGAGAAGCCATTCACTATAAGCCAGACTTCAATTTCGAAACGATCTCAATCCAGTAGAATAATTCTAATATGGGTACTGTAAATATTGTTAGTTGATGAAATAATGGACAGTAAAAAATAGTGGAGTTTATTCAACAGCTCACTGTTTTCTTGTAAAGTAGAGAAATATGTCGGATCAATTTATATTTGAGGCTAGTATTTTATACATGAATGAGCAGAGCAGACTAGCTGGTAAATGTTAGCTGGTAAATGTTAGCGTTAATTTGATAATTCATACGTAGGTAATGAATCGAGAAGTGAGATTATTTGATATTTACAAGTCACTAAGAATAACTATTGGAATAAGTTGAATTTATTTCCGATAAGAAAGGTCACAATAGTCACATACAATATGTATAAAAAATGAAGTTAGTTTTGTTTTTCCCTACTATCTTTCTTTTTTCCAAATTCCTAACAGATCATCGCTCCACATCTGCCTGTGAACGAGGTAACCAACCGCATATCCGAAATTTGCCCAATGCGGTTGGTTACCCCGTTCACACGCCGATGGGGCGATAACAAACACGTTGATTGTTGTTCGGTTCAGCCTACTTCGAGGAATGATTCTCTGAAGGCATTTGATTTCCAATTCTTGTGCTGACGAGTAGCCAAACAGCCCGAAACCAGTTCACAAGTGTGTTCTAATAATTGAAAATCGATTGCAGAAGTTGTATTGCCAACAGTATATGCAGGAATAACTCCAGTGAAGATTCCTGTACTGACATCTGTTGGATATAATCCAACGCCCTTCGTGGTATTAGCTAGGGGAGTAATTGTTTTCTGATAAGTGTCAGTCTATTAACCTACACTAAACGAATTGTTATTTTAGATAATTTGATTTACAGCCAGTCTCCAAGTATGCCAACTCAATTTGTGAAGCGGTCATTTCACCTCAAAGTGTGTAAGTGGTCATTGCTGTGCTATCCCAAATGTGTGAGTTATGGGCTCTACCACAACCTTCAACGTGAAAAAAAAAATATGAAAAAAATATAATCATAAAATTCAACAACAATGGTGATTATAGTGATAACCTGTTCATGACCGTTAAAACGGAGATTTCTCTATTCTAAAGAATAACAGATCAATTTGGTGTTATAAATTGATGGACGAATACATTTTGCAGTGTGTGTAAGGAAAACCATTCCGTCGATAGATGTTCAACACAAGCATATATCATGCATGCATGCATTTGCTCAGATGTTTTGCAGTACCCCTCCAAGCAGTTAGAGGTCTTGAGATATCAGCCCCTTTTCTCTATATCTCATTGTTGGCATCATCGCTCTCGAAAATACTCATGAATGATACTGTGGCATCCTATGAGACCTGAGGTATGATGTTTGTCATTTGTTTTATATGGATTCTTTTGAGCTAAAGGAATGTGTCTGGAGAAGAGAATCTTAAGGGTTGCGAAAAATCATACACATAATAAAGGTATTTAGGAATAGATAAATGTGCAACAGTCCATAACGGATGAAGGAAGATGCGGGTATCATAGAGAAAATATGCTGAGCTCGTAGAGGATGCATCTTATATCATCTGGATGCCGGATAAACAACGCTATCCCAAAGGATGATAACAGTAAATAACTCTCCGTAAATAACTCTCTTCAACAGATCTGGTAATCTGTACTGTCGGAAAAGAACAAAGTTAGTATCAGAAACATGCTGAGCGTTCCGGTTCTATTCTACTCCTTTGGAGTAGTCAAGAGGACTCGAGAGGAGCTATACAAACACAACAAAATTCCCAGAAGATGGTGCACCTCCATAGGCTAAGTTAGGTTAGGTTAGGTCCAAAGAGAGTGGATCTATTTGACCCCACATCGCTTACACTTATTCACACTCGGTCCAATGAACATAGCTTCTTAACGAAGCCGATTGGTTTGTATGGTGAGTGGTCTTTCAGGTCAGATGGTAAGAGTACAGCTCTGCCAAACTCTAAAGACCTGATTCGGTCCCCAGCGGGGCAGGCACAAAGTATATGCTTTGTTAATGGGGTAGTTGGATAGTCAAGTTGGAAGATTCCCACCTTGATACCCACGACAACCTTTCCATATGAGGGTTTTTGCACGTCAGCTATACCTGACGATGCCTTAGATTCAGCCGTGCAGGGCTTTTTGAATCTGGTTTTGGTGAATCATCACTTGAACGCAAACAGTTGAAAACCCGGGGGTTTGTTCACCCACCTGAGACAGATTCTGCGTACGCCGCTCAAGAATTTGGTGCAAGGCGGTTTTATAAGGTATCCCGCTCTTGTGGTGACGAGTCAGTCGTTTCCTGGCTGCACCACCAAACCTTATTTTTAAGATTCAGTTATTGGGTCAGGAGTTGGGGAGTTGAGGAGCTCCCGCTTCTCTACAGGGAGGTCCGTTGGAATCGTAAACTCGACATTCATCTCATCTGTACACGCTCGCTTCCGAACTAAATTTACAAGGAGGTCAGTTGGAGTCGTAAACTCGACATCCATCTCCTCTGTAGTCTCACGCCTGAATTAAATTTATAGGGAGGTTAGCTGGAGTCCCAAAGTCGGCATCCATCTCCTCTGTAGACACGCTTCTGAACTAAATTTACAGGGAGGTTAGTTGGAGTCGTCAACTCGACATCTATCTCTTCTATAGACTCGTACCTGAACTAAATTTACAGGGAGGTCCGTTGGAGTCGTAAACTCGACATTCATCTCATCTGTACACGCTCGCTTCCGAACTAAATATACAAGGAGGTCCGTTGGAGTCGTAAACTCGACATTCTTCTTCTCTGGAGACTCGCTTCTGAATTAAATTTGCAGAGGTCCGTTGGAGTCGTAAACTCGGCATCCATTTCCTCTGTAGACTCGCTCCTGAACTATATTCACAGGGAGATCAGTTGGAGTCGTGAACTCGTCATCCATCTTCTCCGTAGACTCGCTCCTTGAATTAAATTTACAGGGAGGTCAGTTGGAGACGCAAACTCCCCATTCATCTTATCTGTAGACTCAGAGTCAGAAAGAATTTTTATGTTTACTTTGCCCATAAAAGTCCCACGAGGAGCTAGGGAAAAAGGTAAATCTCGGCAGGCTCAGTGTCATTCATTTTCTCGGCACATATACACACACCTTGTGATTAAGTAATCGTTGGGGTGCCATTCGGTTAGGAAATAACAGAATCACAAGTGTAAGCAGGCATCCAATGGACGGTTTGCTCAACCCCCACATCCCAAGCCAATGCACTCCCAAAAACAGCATGCACAGTGGTTCAGGAAGTGGGAGATGAACAAGGACAGCTAACCTGCTACCTTCATAGGAGTATGCATACCAAATCTTCAGTTCCATGGTTACACATTCCCCGACTACAAGGAAGCCGTCGACTTTTGAGTTTGGGGTGTCTTCGTAACAGATTGGTTTTGGCTATAGCCTGGTCAAGTCATTAGAAGTTTGGATCGTTTCCTTCATATAATTCATGATCATGAAAAAAAATAACAGTAGAATATTGCCATCCATGGGGTCTCCTTCAACAACATTGAAGACCTAGGCTATTCAAAGTACCTGACCGAATCTTGCTTTCCTCATGTTAAGTGTGCTCGAGTCAACAACTCATGGGTGCATCATGGTCTGTCAGGATTGTATCTTCTATACCTTAGTCTATCGTAGTCGCGTGATGAGTATGTATGTTTCTGACAGCAGGTGCAGGGCCTCATACACCTGACATACCCAAGCATATGATGATATGCGGTCTCAGCTAATATCCATCGACATAAAATGATACCAATGATTATTATAATATAGTTCTTATGATGATTATAATAATTATTAGAATTATAATACTGAAAATAATCGTTGTCTTGTGTGATACGTAGAACCATGTATAATTAATCAGAAAAATTATAAACCATCTACCAGAGTTAGCTCTAGTTGAAACCTTACAGACAACAGATGAAGCGCTATCTTGGATTCAACCACTAAAACACTTACTACACACTGTGTCCAAAATAAAGAAGGCCAGCATGGAAACTCATTTAATGACGTTTCGACATTCGCAAAAAACAAAATTCGATTTAATTTTTGAAAAAACAAAGAAGTCGTTCTCGTTGCTACTTGTCAAGGTATGCAAGTTGTTTCCCCTACGAAATTGCATCACCAATTTTAATTTTTTATATGGATAAATCCAGAAATAATTCAGTGACGGAATTGACTGAACTCTACAAGAAGTTGTGAGTGCTTGAATTGGCAACAACTTACCTATCAAGTCGGGCTTATCTCAACCCATACATGACACAATGACTGACAACCAAATAATATCCAGAAGAATAAACTGCAATGAGCCTTTTTTCTGAGAATAGTACAGCGAACGTGTCACGAGAGGCAGCAGTAGTAGTAGGGACAACATAAACTATTGACATGTAAAACAGTGTTATTTACGTAATATTCATTTATTATTAAAAAATGTAAATCTGATATAAAAAATTATTCTGTGCTAGTATAATGCCGACAAAGCATTGCTCTTTTGCGAATTGTATGTCGGATAATCGATATCCAGAAGGAAACGTGTTTTTGTACCGCTTATTTTTGTAACATATTAATGAGGTTATATGTAAGAAATGGATACATGCTTCAAGGAGACTGGATTTAACAGAGCGAAAAATGAATCAATATTCATATGTATGCTCTAAACATGAAATGAGTAGTAAATTGTTCATAATTGATTACCATTGATTAGAATGAGATATAACCTCAATCGTTTATTAAATTATATTCATTTATTACATTTAATTAAATTAATTTCATTGCCATCTGTATTTGATTCATTTTTCACTAGGAAATGAATCTGAAATTCATAATTATTTTAAATTTCTTTTATTACAGTTTGAATCAACCGCTACTCTTTCACTAGATTCTGTATACCAACCTGTCTATTAATTTACTTTTTTCCAGTTACTTTCAAATTATGGCATACAAGCAACATTTTAATGTTACAACATTGTTATCCTTCACAGTTGCAAATTTCAGTTTTGCTCCAGGAACATTTTCTTCTGTTAAAAACATTTTTTTATTCGTACTTAACCATATGTTTATATGAGAATTAGGCAGTGTTTGTCCCTACCGTACTACTAGCGCTGCTAGTGATTTTTCGTATTTCAGGAAAAGGTTCATTAAATATCAATTATAAAATTTTAAAATAATTTGCATTAAACTCAACTCAGTCACAAAGCCAAAATTTTTGTTGTGTTAGTCACGCAAGATATTAAAAAACAACAATTCAAACAGACAAATCCTCATATTATGTGCACCCAATTAGGTTAATTCAATTTTCTTGGTTGAATCTGAGCAATGGGTATCAGCTATACTCTTTTCTCGTTTTTTGATATGAAGTAGAAAATATTTTTCGAATAGGGACCAGTGCCTAAATTTCTTTTGATGTCGCTTGTGCCTGATGAATAAGAATTATAAAATACATATTTATTTAATTTTTTGTCATATAGATATATAATAACCCAAGAAAAAAATCATGCTCATTGGCTGTAGCTGAAAGATTCGTTAGTTGAAATCAATTAATTATTAGTATAAACAAATAATTATTATTATCTGTCTGTAAGAGAAAAACAGACAGAGCTTCCTTCCTACGACCAACTCCCAGAAGAAAACACGAAAGGAGTCTTACCTACTAATTTGAGATCCTAGCCAAGGACGAGAGTGATTGCGATTTCTCTTTCAAATGTAACCTAACTAGCTGTTGCTTCAAACAGATACGAATATGACACAAACAAAAATTCGTCGCCATCTACTTATCAAAGAGGAACGGGGAATTCAATAAAGTATTTTTCTTTCTAGTGAATATCGATCTCAGTTTATGAGTAGAAACTTTAGGTATTCTCAAAATGAATATCGTTGAGGTAACAAATGACGTTATCTCTTTCTTGTTGATCAAGATATATAGGTATAGAACTTTGTGATAAGAAACACCTTAATTGAAAACAAATTTGATCGAAGGCTAGTAATTTCTTTATTTTTTTTTCAGGTGAATAATTAATTCCAACTGATGTATGAACTTTGATATGGTGAGTGAACAAGTTTTTTCTCATACGTTTTCACAGCCAACACATTGCTGAAAAATATAAACTACAAAAACAAAAAATTATATTTCTTCGGTAGAAAAACCTGATTGGCTTCTACTTCTCTACCATTGAAAGTGAAAGTAAGAAAAAATCTTAATAAGGAGATGAAGATAAAACAATTACATATTAATATTATATTACAGGAAAATCACTTCTTTCCATTTAATTTGCATTCGTTCTCGAAAGGGTTTTTGATAACAGTCTTTATGTGAAAAAACCTTTTGTGCGAGATTTTTGTATCTTTCTGAAGACTTTTTACTGAATTTTCCCATATTTTTTGTGTATTGATGAAGAAGTAGAAATCGAAAAATTTAATTCACAATTAAAATAGTTGTTTTTCTAATTAAAGGAATCGTTTCTCAAAGTCAATCCCTCTAAGCTTCCTTAGTGAGAAAAATCGGTATTGAAGCAAGTGAAAGTTTTTCACTGCCTCTATGAAAATTCAACTCTACTGAGAGTATCCTCGAAACTTAAATTCACCCCTCAATTAGCCTCTTCGAAAATACCATCCAAACTAACCCATAAAACTGCAGACATCCAATATTTAGGGAAATAACATCGGTGCTGTACTGTGGATTTTTGCAGTTCCTTCATGAAAACAAATTTGAATTTCAAATTTTATTGATTCGCACAGCCTACTGGTCCAACGACGCTGAAATGGATTCCAGTCTCTTTTCACAAGGAAATACAGTGAGACTTATAGTGGTTTTTTCTGGAATGGCTCTAGACATTGAAAAAAACAAAAGTCTCACGTTCAATTCTCTGACTGTTTCATATTTCATAACAATAATTGGTATTTGGTCACGAATCATTGGCATTGAGAAGCATCGTGAATTTTTATTTTTGCCATCGAAGTCCGTGAATTATTTCAAAGAGGGTCATAAGCTCTACCTCGAAGTCAAAATACTTTTTGAAATTCTCAATTGTTTTCGATGACTTTGATTTTTTCGCATAAAGGTGCGTACTGAATTGAGCGAATTTGTGCGCACAAATATCGTGTGCTCAGACACGCGTGCGCGAATTATTTTGTCTGCGAAAACGTGCTCGTAACTTGTGTGCGAAAATTTCTGTTC
>WOGN01007736.1:0-11669 GCA_015342105.1 Leptinotarsa texana | reverse complement strand
GTGCAGTACCTAGTTGTGTAGTAAGTGAATAAAAGTTGTCTAAGTATCATTAGTGTTGTTTTAAAAACGAACCCCGAGTAAATATCGTAACAGTATTCAGAAATATTTCAATTGCTGTTGGTATTGGTTGATTGAATATTTGAATTTTTTTTAACTATCTTGTCATCAACTATTTTCTTGGGTGTTTTGTTGCTCTTTTTACACAGACCATGACTATTTGCTGGATGACCATTATTTTTGTTTGTCTGTAAATAGTTTTATTCACAAAACATAGGTCTCCCTAGGGGCTCACCATTAAGCCCCATACTAGCAGATATCTTCATGGAAAGACTAGAAAATACCCTAATCCTCAACAATCTGTCTCAGAAACATATAGTTTTTTGGTACAGATACGTTGATGACATACTAGTAAGCTTTGATGGTTCTAACAGACAAATTAGCCAATTTTTGAACTTCCTTAATAGTTTATACTGCAAAATTAAATTCACTGTAGAAATGGAAGAAAACAATGAGCTTAACTTCTTGGATTTGAATATTTTGAAAAGTAACAACGGTTTTCAATTTAATATCTATGGAAAGAATAAATTCACAGATTGTAGGATCCCCTTCGACTCTTTCAGTCCAACCTCACATAAATTAGCAGCCTTTAGGTCCATGATACACAGAGCATTCGCAATCCCTTTACCTGAAGAGAATTTTCTGAATGAATTGAAAGTCATCAAACAAATAGCTGTCAATAACCAGGTACGGGTGTCCTTAATTGAAAAGATTATTTCAGGTGAAACCCATAAAACTATTATGGGAGAATTGTACTCATAAGTCAAAGAACAGAATACATACATATATAGCAGCATTAATTACTCAGGTAAACTTTCAGTAAATATTCAAAATTACTTTTTCAAATTCAACATAATAACATCTTTCATAAGTAATTTAGGCAAAATCATATTTAATGCCAAAACTAGACTTGACAGAATGAAGAAATCTGGCATATATAGATTAGAATGTAGTGGATGCTCTGCAGTATATACAGGGCAGACCTTTAGAAATTTTGAAGTAAGACTCCTTGAACATGTCGGTTTAGACAAAAAATCTATGTACAAACATCTACAAGAAACAAACCACAAAATAAGTAAGGAAAACCTCAAAATATTACATACATGTAGTAAAGGAAGGAAAATGAATTTGTTGGAAGTCATGGAGAGCAAGCAATAAATCAATTAAAAACTGAAAATATAGAACCCTTAACGAACAAACAGATTTGTGTAGGTCTCTACTTTTGAATTTATAAAGAAGACAACGCAATTAATCACAGTTTGGAGTTTATATAGTTGGCACTAACGAATGTAGGTATATATCTTATTACCTACTCTCGAATATATACACTCCGATATCTCTCTTGGGTCAGTAGTGTTAGAATACTTGAGAGTGGTGTAAAAACCGAAACCTTGGTCATATTAATATCAATACATTAAGTAAGTGGAAATTGGACAAAGTATTTTATTTCTATATCTATATCATTTAATTGAGTTTCAGTTACCTATCTAAAATTTTATTCTACAATTTCTTGATGTCTATTATTTTGTAAAAGTATTGTATTTGGAGGGGGGTGAGTTCAGTCATTAGTATCTGATAAATGTTGTGGCTAATATTTTTTTTGGTATTTGTGACTAAGGTATCAAAAAGTTATGATTCTAAACAATGAAGCATATTTTGACTTGACTTTTGAAAGCACCAAAAAATTTTTTATTAAGTTATTACTAATAGCTGTCAAGCTAGCCAAGACTTCCATTTTCCAGTATTTTTGAAGACAGCAATAAAAATATTTATAAAAAGATATTTTGTAAAGTCAATGTTGTTTTTATTCTACTTTTCCATTGGAGCAGGGAAAGAAAAGTAAACTTCTAAATAAAGCAGTAAAATATTTTTCACTCGAAACTTATGGAAAATTATAAATGTAGCTTATTGCCATAATACACATATCTAGTAATTAATCATGTATTCATGGTTTTTTATTCTAATTGAACTCAAACATTTTTAAGTGATCCATTAACTAAAATATATAGAAAAAAAACTTGAATAATTGGTTCCATTCAGTTTTGATATGCTTTTATATTGGCAATAAAAAAAATTATAACCTAGGACTGTTTCACTTACCCTTACGAGAAATTATCAAAACTTACATGTTACCAGATACACTATGAGTTACAATTCAAAAACTGTATTTTTTATTGAAGTTATAACATTGAAGATATATGTTTGAAGCATCTGCAGCAGAACATTGTAGTTTTCAAGAGAATCATCAGCGGATTATAGAAAAAAATTATTCAACACCTTCTTATCTTGAAAGCCACGTTGTAAATAGTATTGTCATAGTTCTGATGTAGGAGGCAAGTTTTTCATTAGCCTCTCAATACCACCGTCTTAATGGGTGAGTAATGACTAGTTTTTGGGAAACAGTCATTGACTGTTCATTTCCTGACTATAATAACTTAACTGGTGAAACTTGCGGCAAGAAGAATATTGCAGTTTTGGTTGTGTGGAGCAATGATTCTTTTCAATATATTTCAGTGCTGAAAGTTGTAAACAGTCAATGTATATTACTAGAGTAAGTCATTTGGCATATAATCCTTTTCTTCTTTTTGTGATCATTAAAGTGCTCCTTTGTTGTTATTTTATTTAAAACAACCAAAAACGAAAGTATTTTTGTGAAAAATTGTTTCTTCATATTTATCAATATGATATGTTTCATCAAACCAGATACGTCATGAAGGTCATTCTTCAAAGGATGTGAATCAAAATATAATTTCACAATATAGATAAGAGTTTAAATAATATTTCTTGGTAAATACTTTTGTAGAAAATGAACTTTCAATTTTTTAGATTGGCCCCATCGAAATTTGGTAAAAGGCCATAATAAAATGTCCGTATACAGTGGAATAAAATGTTTGGTGAATATCTGACAGTAAAATGTATTCACCACTTTTCATACACCCTTTATATCTACTAAAAAGCGGTTAATTTTTGAAATGCTCTTTCATGCCCTTTTAAACAATTTTTTCATGTTATTGAAAAGTACTGTTGTGAAACTGTAATTTGTGAGTTATTAGTAGGGTCTAACTCTACAGGGTGTATTTTACTGTCTGCAGCAAAAAGTAGTAATTCAATGATATATCCTTGCTTTGAAATTCACTTTTTAAAGGAGGCACTTGAGTGAGGAAAGTGAAAATAAACTATTCATTCAAACCAAGGAACCACTTTCTGTCGCCTTTTATCCATGAGCCGGTGTTTACGATATTATAGGTATCTTAAGATACAAGAAGTCTCAATAATGTCTATTGAAGTTTTTGAAAACAAGAGTTCTGAATCTTATTTACTATTCAATATGATGATAGCTACTATATATAATTTTAAAAGTATCAAAAAAATACACATGCTCATACATAACCTCAATAATAAAATAATTTTTTTCAACTTACCTACTTTAAATGAAGGCTTGGACTTAGACATAATGATAATGAAATAAAGAACAAAAAGTTTGAGGAACTTATGATATCACCGTTCCAACGCTTTTCTTTTCTGCAACCTACCAATAAATCGTCAAAATTTAAATACTTAAATACATGACTGTGTCGAGTGTGTCTATCAGAAGTCAGCGCTGAAGTGAAAAGTCTAGAGTCAAACATCGTGTGGTACTTGCTTACTTATTAACTTTTTTATGACGAACAGATTCGATGAAATTGTGGACAGTGATAAATCATATTTTGCTGAATCATCTGTGGAATAGTCAAGTTCGAACATTAAATTCTTTGTATAATGAAATGGCAAATGTTTTTTAAATTTTATGAATGAAGAACGCATTTCGATATAATTTTGACTGAATGATAAAACCAGCAGGTAGGTACTCGGCAGGAATTAAAGTTAATTATTGTACATATCTGCACATTTTTTTCAGGTAACATAATTACTTTTGCTTGAAAATCGTTTAAAAATGATTTGTTTTAATTCTAGTCGAGTACCTACTTGCTGGTTTTACCATTCAGGATCAAATAATCAATTCAGTATATATCCAAAAACACTTCATGCATTCGCTTTTTAAAGCTGCTACAAAATTTTTGTCTCGCAGTGGATTCAGATTTTTGGCAGTTATATACAGTACGTTATTTAACAGAATACAATTCATACTTTATTCATAAAATACTTCTATTCGGCTATTGAAATCAACATTTCCATACGAGAACAAAAAAGATTGTGTGGGAACAGTATTTTCAATATATTCTTTTTTTGTATGAAAAGCGAATATAGCAGTATCACATGCTGTGAATGCTTGAATGAAAAATATATGATTTTTTATTAGGATATTTCATTAATATGTAGAGTAGAGATGCACTCATCAACTCTCTTAATCTCCACATATGGGTCAAAGAAAATTCCCATGGGATAATGCAAACCACACACCAACGGATATTTGTTCTACATGACTGATTGAATGTTATTTGGAGTTCCTTCAGAACGATTTGAATGGACTTTTGGAACATGTTCCATTGCAAACTAGAAGAGATGTGGTTTATGCAAGATGGCACTCCTCATTTTAGTTTGATTGTGCAGGACCATTTGAATCATACATGCCACAATAGATGGATTGATAAAGGTGGACCATATACATGGCCACCGCGGTCCTCGGTGTGGGGGGCATCCAAAAAGCTTTATTTATACGCTACACCTATTCACACAAGAGATGCATTGTTGAATGGAATAACATTACATAGTGAAGCCATACGAAATGACCCTGGAATGCTATTTCAAGTACAGAGAGGGTGTCTTTGGAGACTACGAAAATGTATTGAGAGAGAAGGGAGTCATATCGAGCAGTTTTTGTAGTGGATTTTTCATTTCTGTTTGCTTTTGAGGTATGCGATTGATATTTACACCATGAGTTTTGTTAAGTTAATGTATTTGCATTATAAAAAATTGTTATGAACATTTCTATTTCTATTTTCATTCAAAATTATTCTTTTTGAATAATGGTAGACATCTCAGGTTGGATGTTGTCTAACAAAAGAGCATATTTATCAAAAATTTTTTTGAAAAATATCTGTCATTTCAAAGTTTAGGAGTGTGGATCATCGGGGGTAGTCCGTTTTTACAGACTTTATATTAGCTTCACCTTTATGTGTGTATGTTTGTTTATATGTCAATTTATTTGTAACTCTCAATTGAGAGTTACAAACGCTTAAGTATTCTCAAGCTCGGGATATGTAATTGACAGAATTATCGACATTATTGCTTGATCTAGTCGCGGGCAGTTGGCGCTGTACGAAACCTCCTTGATATATCGACATTATTACTTGAACTATTCGCGGGCAGATGGCGCGGTACGTAAGTTCTTTGATATAATTCGAACTCACTTCACATGTAATTCTTCATTTGAAAAAAGTATTTTTTTATTAACACTCATTTAATAAAATAAACGTAGTTTAAAAAGATTAAAAAACGCGCTTTTATAGCATACGAAACTAAAAAATGAAAAATAAATATAGTTTAAAAAACTAAAAAACACGCTTTTAAAGAACATCGAACTAAAAAGTTAAATATATATTTTTAACTTAAAACCATAACGAACGAAAAATACAAGTATTATTGTGAAAATTATCAATTTAAGAAAAACATTTTTCATTTTGTAACTTTGAGGGCTCGTAACTTGGTAACGAAGGATTTTAGGAACAAAAGTTATCTGAAGTACTGGTAATATTTTGACTCGATCTACACATTTCCGAGCGGAAAATAGGAAGTCCAGGGACACCCTGTATATCGTTGAAAAATGTATATACAGTGTAATCCCCAAAGTATGCACCATACGGGAAACTTATTTATTAAGGGTTTTTCGACAAAAAGTTATTCTTGACGAAAGTTTGTGCATCCCCTAAAATTAAACATGCACCAACAAAATACAATAAAACAAAAGTAATATACGAGGAGCCTTCAAATATTTGATATTGTGACAAGAGTAAAGTACTCATATTTTGAAAAATTTCGGGACATGTTATTTAGAAAAGTTGTTCATAACACATCTAGATTCGAAGTTATGGCCACCTAAGTGAAGGTCAAATCACAAAATAGATATTTCGGGACAAAATCATTGATTTTATGGAGATTCAACTTAAAACATTTATTTTGGACAAGAAAATCTCCAAGAAATCAACGATTTTGTTCAGAAATATCTATTTTATTTTGATGTTTTGTGATTTGATATTATTGAATATTGAGTTTTTGTTACAATACTGAGTAATTTTCGGTGATAGCAAAAAATAAAAATAACTTTGCACCAAAAACTTTGAAAATTAATTTACTTTTCAAAAAAATGTACTGTGGTTAACACGACAGTTATGTAATTTGTGATATTACCAGCTTTTAAAATGAACTGTCGTATACGTATACAGGATGCTGTCTATCGTTTCAGCAAAAATTTGTTTTTCGTAATCCGCATTTGAAAAAATTAGTAAAAAATGAAACTCCACTTAGATGGCTTGTTTGTGAAATAATTCAAGTGACATGAAATGCGGGCAATTAGGGGACTTGAAAAGCTGCAGAGCTTTCTGAAATTAGAAAAAAATTCAAGACATAATTTCAGCGTGTTTTACTGATTTACAGAAGTTGCATCAATACCTTGATTTTAAAACTTTAATTTTATACGTTCATAACATACCTTTGTAAAAATCATGGAAACATTCTTTCATTGTTTCAAGCTCGCTCGACAGTAAACAAATCCTTAAGACAGAGTAACTATACATATATAACTATAGTAGAACTATCTGATCTACCACCTTCATGATTTTTTTCTGTGGTCATACACTAGCCAGTTGGTTAGCAACTGTGATGTTGGTTCGACCTCAATTTTAACACAATAGATATACATATAGGTTGTGGATCATTTAATATATTCTACACATGGAAAATTAAAAACAAGACCTCGCACAAGTTTATATTTTGGAGGGTTGTTCATTTGACAATGACAGCTGGTTAACAGAAGACTCCATTTCAACCCAACTTCACGAAATTTATAACTTCATACCAGAAATATTATTATATATTATATACGTCTTTTGATTAGAAAAAAAAGTATTTCACTTGAAGTCAAAAGGTGATAATTGGTTTAATGAGAATTTTATGACGATTTAATTTTTTTTAATGTTTTATGTATCACCAGGTGTCAGTCTTTATTAACCAAAGCCACTGATCTACCATCAAATATTCAAATTCAATAACCATATTTACTCATTTCATTTATCTTCTTTCTAAAATTGCTTGATGATAATAGCTTATTTCATTTAAATTTTCATATATTAAAAAAATTTTTAATAAATATTTTAGTTTATTTATAATAATCTTACAACTAAATTGAATGACAAAGTACAAAAAAACCACATCAATCTATTAATCTCTGAGGCTTGAGCTGCAGTCTATCGATGACATTCTGTGGCATGCAGTAAGTAGGATTGACTTTCTGTACAGACTCATGTCCTAACAGCGACATTGCTGCTAAACCAAACAAAGTGTGGAACGGATCTGCAATATCCCCAGGCCTATCAGCAAATCCTCCTGTTTCAGAGTCTTGGCATGCCAAAATGAAGTTCTTTAGTGCACTTTCATCGATCCAATGTAGTCTTCCTAGTATAGTGAGGGTTGATAAAACCCACCATGAATAGCAAACGTCTGGGAGTTTCTCAGGGCGACCATTCAACCCACCAGAAGGAAGTTGACGCTCGCAAAGCCACCAGGCTAAAGTATCACGGTTAACGATATCTAACCTGAGAAAAAATGTTAATTTCATTACGTCATCATACCTTGAAATTTTTACAATTGTTTCTGAATGTTAGAGGTTTGGAGTTTCATTGTTTGAAAGGATTACCAGATTTGAAATCTACTAGTACTATACAAAAAATTATGACTTAAGCGTATTCAACAAAAGATGCTAGAAATGAACATCAAATAATATCAAGTATATACAGGATTCACATGAATCTTTATCAAATAAAAATATTGACAAAAAACACCATTATTTTCATTTGATAAAGCAAAATCCCACTTGCCACGTGTATGTCTCAGTAGAACCCTTAATATTTTAAAATTGTTGTTGAAACGATTTATTGTATAGAGATATTCTGAACTGAAATATACTTGAATAAAATTGAACCTTTTTTGCTACATTTTATAAAATTAACAGAAATAACCTTTCTTATAAAAAAAAAGAAATTTGGCGTGGATGGTCATGGTCAGTTTCTGAAATAAATTGGCTTCAGAATTTGTAATGCTGAACTCAATGTTGTAGAAAGACCAAAAAATATTAGACTGAATTTTTAGAACATGTTGCTTGTTGACTAATCCTATAAAAACTGAGGTTAGATCTAGATATATAACAGATCATACAATTGCTTCCCATCTCCCTATTCAAAAATTAGAAAATTCAATAGTGTAATCAGACTTATAGAAAAACTGACTGAGGATAAGGTGTCCCAACCTGTTGGAAACATTTTCTAAATTCAGAATGTCCACTTCCTATTGACCTGGCTTAGAGAACTAGTGAAACATCTATCAGTATTTCCCCAGAAAACGCAAATAATTTTGAAACTAGAAATGTAACTTGTCCATTATTTCTACAAATTTTTTCAAAATATCATTACATTATCAAAATTTCATTACAAAAACACCATATTTGCTACTTTACGAAAGTACAATATACACAACTTTAACGAGTTTCTTGAGTTCTTCATGGAAAATAATATTTATTTTGAAAAATCATCTTATAAAAATGAACTTATTGATTATGCACTGATTTGTATAGTCATGCTATAAAGAATAACCTTCATTTGTGAAATATAAAACAACATTAAAAATTAATTGGCGCTCCGGGGCGACTTTATTGATTCCAGTGGCACAGTGGAAAACCCAAAAAACTTGCAGCATCACATCACCTAAGGATATTGATCTGCCAATGTCCTCTCTCTCACAAAACAAAATGTAGGGTGTCTCCAGAGGCTCCAATAAATTCAATACATCGCCAGAACACTTCATGACACGAGTATCGTCAAACTTAAACCAGTCCGTTTCGTCTTTGACCAAGGCATAATAATGACCATAGTGAACAATGACTGCATGAATATTATAATAGTGGTCTGCTAGATTGAAGTGTTCATCTATTTCAAACCTTTGAAAGAGTTTGGTGCTTCCGTCAGAAGTTGAGTATTGTTTGAAGATCATCAGTGTTATTATTAGATTGAGTGGTGCCTCAGCTACACTTGTTTCCTTATAACAGTCAGTTAGCTTGACGCATGTTTGACAATACAGTCGATCATCACCTGTTAAAAATTCCATTTTCAGATGATTTGACAATATGAATATAAATTTCAGTCCTACACTGTAAAGTATAATTGTGCGTTGCATCACCCTCTGTAGCCACCCTGTATAATTTAATAAAAATACAATTCATACATAATTTATATGATAGGAACTAGACAGTTTAGATGGTTTAACAATTAGACAGAGTCATACAATGAAAGTCCAAACATTCTATAAAGATTGTTTTACCTATTGGTGATAGATAAAAATCCAACACAGCAATAAATAAGACCAGCATGACTTTCTGATAAGGGTCTTGAACCGAAACCACCGTCGAAATTCCTGCACGAAGCAATGAAATCCACTGCTTTGTTCACATCAATTACTTCCATCTTGTTCAACAAGGACAGAATCGCAACTGCACAAAAAGAAAATCTCGTATCAACTTCTCCCCATTTATCGCCCATGAAACTACCGTCAGGTAGCTGAAGACTGGCTACATAAGTAACGATGGCTTCAATGTCTACAGCATCCAAGTTGTCATAAATGCAAAGAATCTGCACAGCACTCAAGGTGTGGAGGATATGAGGATCATGTTTCTGACAAGCACTAATTCCTCCACTTTCCGGGTCTTGGCAGCTTTTGATGTACTTTGCAATCTAAAAATGAGAGATCAGTAGTTGATCTTTTGCTAATGGGAATGACTCAAACCTCATCTTTACTCTGAGGTGGTGAGGTATTCATCAGTTCCAAAGCTGTCAGACCCCAGTACATACCAGATACTCGAAGATAATCCGTCATTCCATATTCATAGCTATTTTCTTTTTGTCCATAATCTCTGATGAATTCAATATGTTTTTCCATAAGAATGTTTGATGGAATGTTTTCTTGAAGCGTAATATCTTTGGTTAACGTCGTCATCTCGTAAAAATCATACGTGTCTAAGAAAAAAAAATAATTAGTAGTTTAAAAGTGAAAAATATAAAGTTACCTTAACCTTACTTCATTACGATAAAACCGACGTGAACTTGGCAGCATTCATCAGCTGCAATTTCCGAAGATCGCCGAAGGCACAGTGGCTTCCGTATTTATTATTATATTAAGTTGGAAAAAATACTCAGTTTTCAAGCGAAAAAGTGAAACAGTTTTGTATGAAAATAGACTTTAATAATGAATAAAGAAAAAAGTAAATGCAAACACATTTGTCCATTTATAAGCAACACACATTGAACTATAGCAAAACATTAAAGTGGATTATATGATGATAGTCAAAATAAATAGTACTGGAGGAAAATATTGGCCAGGATGGTAAGGATTTATTGGTGAATTTCATTTCAGGAAGGTAATATACATTAAAAAAAAAAGCTGGAATGAAAATTTTAATCAATTCTTCAAAAGGAATGGACTCTGAAAAAATTGTCAAAAATAACTAAAGTTTTGCCGAAAGCGCATCGATTGTCAAGATCAAAATTCTTTATGAACACGAAACCACGCGCAACCCCTGCAGAGCTGGTGGATGGCGGAAAAACACTTGAAAAATAATTATTTTTAGTTAAATAACTTATATAAGTTATATTATTTGTTCATTAAAGAAGGAAGTAACACAAATGATGAAATTATGAAATAACAGAAATCAATTGGCACTCCGGGGCGACTTCATTGATTCCAGTGGCGCATTTGCTTTTTCAACCGCAGAAAAACCCGGAAAAACCTACAGCACCACATCATTATTTATTGTCTGATCCGTATGTGAAATATGGCGCTTTTGAAAACATAAAATATTTATTTTTGTTTGATGCGCATCGACAGCCAAGATGAAAATCACTAAGAAGTATGATGAATAGCGCAACCCCTGCGGAGGGGTCTATGCTGGAAAAACCATATAATATAATTATTTTTCGTCTGATGCGCATCGATTATCAAAATAAAAACATAAAAAAACCGTCAAAAAATATATTTACAATGGCATGAAAAATCGTTTAATGAAAACAAAAACACTCAAAACCCCTACGAAGAAGGTAAATACTGAAAAAAACCATATAAAATAATTACTTTTCATCGACTGTCAAAATGATAATCACTAAGAAGTATTCAGAATGGCGTTAAAAATCGTTGCTTCGGTAAGTAAAACTAAATAAAAACTAGGTATTAGTTGGTGAGTTTTGTTATCAGTGAAAAGGTAACAGTGAACAGAGTAAAATAAATGTAAATAAAGTTAGGATGATAGATAAGACAATAAAATACTATACAGGGCTTTTCATGATGAGCGTTAATTAGCCGTTTCTGGCAAACTATTCAACGGATCAACCTGAAAATTCCACAGTATGCATAAG
>WOGN01007735.1:0-11669 GCA_015342105.1 Leptinotarsa texana | reverse complement strand
ATTAGTGTCTTTGTTTTACTGTGATTCATTTCAATTATTTGTTAGTTATTAATATGCTTAAACTTAGATACTTAAGTTAAGTTTTCTTTATCATCATTTCTGTCGTTAAGTTTTACCTTGCAAGTAAATAAAACCGAGTAATTATCATTCTGTGTTTTCTTCTTCATCTTATCACAACAATAGTAACAACAATTAGGTAATCATTGGCTGTCGCGGGCCAGATTGAGGACAGTAAATCATTGGCTATCGCGGGCCGGATTGATGACACTGGCGGGCCGGATTAGGCGCTCGGGTCGTAGTTTGGAGACCCCTGTACTAGACAATGGAAGTCCGAACTAGTGAAATTCACTAGTTACAACGTTACAGTGTTAGTTAAACTAGTTCAATGTATAAGTTAGTTACATATAAAAGTGGTAAAAAACATAAAAAGTTTCAATTCTCTTTTCTTCATACAAATATTTGATATTCGCTTCTTTGTCAAACACTAACATTACAAAGATAAACATGAGCTTATTGGAATTCAGCATACTCATTACACTCGACTGCTTAATTATTGCATTGGCCATGTACAAGGCTCAAACAGCAATCCCACTAAGATGCTTTATTTATTTAGGGGACAAAATAAACGCGTACCTAATTCAATCAAATAAATCAACAATATAAATTTATTCACAAAATCAAACAAAACGTCATCCTTCTTTGAAGATGACAAAAATAATGATATCTGCTTTCATCCTTCTGAATAATGCTAATAATATTTTCAAATCCTTACTTAACAACAGTAATTAGAAACTGTCATTTTTAGATTAAACTGCAAGTATTTCATTGGACAAATATGAAAGAACTCGTGAAAACAATGTAATTGAACAAAAAAAGTTGTTAAGGCTGAATAAAGCAATTTAAGAAAGTATTATTTTATTAACAAATTAAAAGGTGTCACATATCCTAATTACGATTCGAGATTTATTGTCCTAGAATATCTTCAAAAACAACCATTTTCATTGTACATAGTTAAACAAGTTTTACTGTTCAAATCATCATAAATCAAATTTGGCAATAATAATTTCGTAAATAGATAGATTTCGTCATTATACATTCACATTTCAATGTTATAAAATTATATTTTGTACAAAAATATTGAAGTATAAGAAATTCAATTACAATAGAAATAACTTATGATAAATATTAGGAAATATATTTTATCACGATATTCACTGGAAAAACAGAAACTACACCAACAACAAATATCAAAAAGCATGCGTAGCTAAGCAGGTGGGTCTGCACGCACGTCTATCTTACTTTAGTTAATACAATAATTATGACGCACTGTTTGGAACCTTTGGTGTAGTAATATTTAATACAATACTTCTAAACTTACCTACATCCATCGACTGCCAAACCAACCATATACCAACAGTCTCTGGTAACATATAATTTGATAGCAATTTGATTACAAAAATATTCAGTAACATATTCAAGTAACATTTTACTATGAGATTCTCACTGAACAGTTTACAAAACCCGTAACACGTGTTACGTTTCATCAGATATTTTCACACCATGTGCACTAGCGTATGAATAAGCTTGAGGAAGTTATTGAAAAACAAGTCAATTGGGTCCATTCCATCACGTAATCGGTAACAATGTAACTGTATCCCCTTCCTTGGTATTAACACATGCTTGTTTGTAAAAGAATAACGGTGTCCAAAATCGATCAGCGTATCTGCAATAACTCACTTCTAAGCAAAATTAGGAGATAAATTTTACTTTTGGTTCTAAACTCAAAAATGACATTGGAGGGACCTTCGTGCACCTATTTTCATCTCATTCGTGGTCTCTTGAAAGTATCATCACTTCTGAGATATATAAAATGTGGAAGCACTTTCTTTACATCATTTTAAGGCCTAATTATAAATTTATCTTCGGTTGATATGAGAAAACGAATTTAAAAACTATATACGATTCAAAATAATCATGGATTTCAATGTGGATTCCAATTCATTTGAAAGTTGCGACCTCAACACCACCAGATAATGGCGTACCAACCCCACTGAAAAACAAAGCAATTCGTGAAGTTCAAGGTGAATACCGCATGGAAAATACATGAACCGGAGCACTGGCCAATGGAAAATAACGAATCCCATAATACAGAAATTGACGTACACTAGAGATTTATTCCGCCAGGAACAAGTATCAACATTTCGCCTCGTACATGAATATGTTATTACCCATTTATATTTACTAATAGAAGTTGGTAGACCAGATGTCAGAAAGATCAAGACGAAGCGTTAAGTTTGAAATGAATTCTTTACAAATATGTGCATATCATGCACATAAGTTTCTTTCAGATACAAAATGTACAACTACTCTCAAACAAACTTACGAACACTGAGTTACACGAATTCATACCTCGATTTCTATTACAAACATTCATTACAGAATTCAAACAGTCCGTGTAGGTGTATTTTAGTACTCCTCCTGTGAATGATATCTGTTTCATTTCTATAACTGGTCTGTCTCCTCTGGACGTGTACGTTAAGGAGGTTGCGTTAATGGACATGTTACGATTGCAGTAGGAATGGGTCAATTGAGGCTGAGCCTATGGCGAGAAGCGTTTACTGCGCAACCTCTGCTGCAGGCAACCAGTGATGCAATTGTACCCAGGTTTGTGTTCAATAAACCCTACAAAATACAAATTAAACAGAACACATATTCAGATGCTATACAAACTGAACACTGTAAAGTGGTTTTCTCGTAATTCAGTGTTCAAATGTTCGTATATAGTTATTTCGAATGAGCTGTTTCTTCCAGTTTGTATATGAAAAATATTTCTGTACATGTTCTATTAGGTTGTTTACTTTAAACTGTAATATCTCATTTATCACTTATTGGATATAATCGAATCAGAATGCACTTTTGCCAACGTAACATAAGTCGATTAATTCCGTTACCATAATAAATGTTTTATCGGGATTCGATAAGTCGACAGGGGTCGTTTCTGTCTGGTTCTATCGGCGAGAAAGTTAACGAAGTGCTTGGAAAGATGATAGTTGGTTGACAGGAGGTTGTAAAATGTTATAGTGAATCACACAAGCCGCTGACCACCATAAAGTAACCATGGTCTTTTTTTGATTTTCGCCTTCTGGAAGTGCTTGTCTAGCTCATCGGTGTCCAACCACTGTTCTGAACTACTCCTGTTGTTGTAGAGGATCCACTTCTCGTCACTCGTGACGATCCCATCCAAGAAATTGTCGTTTTGGTTGCGCTAACTAAAGCAAAGAAGAACTGACTTTGAAAAGTAACAATTTGTATCACTCATTCAACTCGTGTTGCACCTACTTCTCGAGTTTTTTGATATTCACAAAACCTTTTACAACATCAAAACCTGCATGGGAGCTAACGCCCAGTTCTTTCGCTATCTCACGCGTCGTTTGTGATGCGTCAGACTCCACTCAAATCGTCGTCCTGAATAACTGTAGGTCGACCACTACGGGGCTCATCTTCGATGCTGAATTACTCGAAACGAAATTTCGCAAACCAACGTCAAACACTGTGTTCATTAACACTATCATTACCAACTGCCTAGTTAAGTTTTCGAGCTGTTTCGGGGGCAGCGCATTTGAATTCTTAAAGAAAAATTGGCTGAAAATCGCTCGACGATATCATATAGTAATAAGCTGAAAAGAGGCAAAAAACTGGTATTGGGAAAAAATTAACAGCATAGAGTACAAAATTCTCCATCGATCAATGTACACCACGACACAGTACAATAAATATTTATTGAGATAGAGAGCTACAATAGCACATTGCATTAAAAGGGACAAAACATTTAGAACAACCTAGTGCACATCCTTGTAAAGAATTTATTGGAGGTAATTAATAGATGAACATGCATACAAGAAATCGATGCGTCAAAACGAAAGTAATTAATGATAAAAGTGAACAAAATAAAGTGATTGAGTAAAATACCCTTTATCCATAACTTAGCGATTACCGGTTCAATACATTTTTCTACCGAGAAGAATGCTTTTTCGGGAAGATAGTTTTTCAAGCTTTCCTGAAATCGATTCATAGTATTGGAACCCTTCAGAACAAAATGTATCTGTACCTGTATCTGTATAAAACTGGACCAGACATAGATTCAGGAGAAAATTATCAGCATTTCTCGTACAATATGTAGGCAAAATTGCTTTGGTTTTAAATATTTCACGGCAGCTATCTTTATAATTCAAACCAAAATTCGCCTGTTGATCCCTTTCGAAAGATAAATATGCAAAACTCATAAGTATCTGAAGAAACCTGTCTTTTGAAAATTAGAAGTGATTGTAGAATATATCCTATATATCCTATATCCTATAACTATCGATTTCACATATACAGTGCATTTCTTCAATATCCCCCTCGCCTTTTATTGTTTGAACGAGTCATCTCAAAAATTCAATTTTTATTGTATTCCAACAAGAGGGAGCACCACCACATCACTCCAGACAAGTAAGAAACTATTTGGATACTACTTTTCTCGGTCGTTGTATTGGCCGTCGAGGTACTACAGAATGGCCAGCCCGCTCGCCAGATTTGACACCTCTGGACTTTTTTATGGGGCTATTTGATGAAAAAGGTGTACGAAACAGAACCTGTTTCAGTATTGGATATACGACTGAGAATAATAAATATTCGTGGAGATATTGACGTTACTGTGTTCGAAAATGTTCGGCGTGAAATATCAGAAAGGCTATTCATATGTCAAGGCAACCAAAGCCGTATCCAGGGGGGGATCAAGGGAGAGTGATCCCCCCGAAAGTTCTACAAGCAACGGCCGTCCAAAAATTATATCAAATACAACGGTTGGCTTGTTTGAACATCACAGGAGCCATGAGAATAACACCAACCGCGGTAATGGAATTAATAACTGGTCTGTCTCCCCTGGACGTGTACGTTAAGGAGGTTGTCTTAATGGACATGTTACGATTGCACACGGCTGGTGTAAACCTTGAAGTAGGAAAGGCTCCATTAAAGCTAAGCCTATGGCGAGAAGCGGTTTGTGTTCAATAAACCCTAGAAATACAAATTAAACAGAACACATATTCAGATGCCACAAATGCAATACGCATATTCAGATGGCTCAAAAACCGGAGAAGGCTCAGGATATGGAGTGTACTCCAGATCACTAAGCCTTAGGATTAGGTGAGGAATAGGAAAAAATACCAGCGTTGTTCAAACAGAAATTGCTGGTATCTCAATTGCCACAAAAGAAATAACCAGGAAAAGAATTTCTGGGAAAAAAATAACAATGTTCACTGATAGCAGACACGCCCTATTAGCCTAGAACAGATAACGTGTTATCTCAGGCCTAGTACCAGAGTGCCACCAAGATTTTGCCAAAGCATCGGTAGATAATAACATTACGCTGGGGTGGATTAAAGAGCACGACAGGAGTAAAAGTAATCGCATTGCCAACTCTTTAGCCACGGAAGAGGCGGGACTAAGAATTTTAGGACAAAGTGGCACCTACGGCCTGATTACTTTGAAAATTGCGGAAATAGCCAAATGTTATACCCATGCTCAATTCCTAAAATAATGGGATAAAATCAAATGACACGATCTTGCCAGGATCACCTTGGACGACCCTGGGAAGCTTGCGCCGAAGAAATATCTGACGATGACCAGGAAAAATCTACGCTTAACAGTAGGATTTCTGACTGGCCATTGCCAACTAAGAAAATACCTCAATAGTATGGGGCTAGTGGAAACACCTCTATGCAGGATGTGTGAAAAGGAAGATGAAACTGTCAAGCATGTCCTATGCGAGTGTCAGGAGTTATCGTCAATAAGAGAGTGTTTGTTCGGCGAGTCTTGGCCTTCACCTGCCGATATAAAGGAGATGTCTCCCATAGACCTGTCCACCTTCCTGGAAAGGATAGGATCGACGATGACCTAGGAGGACAACTCCTTGTACAATGTACAATAGGTTGCATGTGGCCTAAGTGCTGTGGGCCTACACTCACCCTCCCCACTCTACAGATACAAATACTATTGGAATTATAAGATCCGTTAGAAATTCTATCATGACCTTGGCAAAACGAACCAAGTGTTTGAAAGACAATATTGAAAAAACTTCCGCGAAACAGAATGGAAAAACCTTACGGCAATGTGTGTACAAAGTTTCAAAGATCTTCCTGTTTCCACATGTACCTCTGAAAGGACTTTTTCTTCTCTGAAACGCTTCAAAACTCCACAAATCAGGCGTTAATGTCAATCCACCGTAGAATTGACATCAACACCGAGGAAGAAATTGATTTGTTTGCTGCAAAGAAAGCTATAAAAGTCAATTTGATTTTGTAAAAAGATGTTAATATTTCTGTAATAGTTTTCTAATAAATATATATGATCATGTGAGACAATTTTCTTTCTTTCGTTATTTTTATATTTCATGTTTTTCTACTGTGTCACCAAACCAAACTCCCCCTGAAAATGTTTTCTGGCTACGGCCTTGAAGGCAACCATTTCGAGCATCTTCTAAACTGACCCCAAGCTTATTACCTAATATTATGTAGTTAAATGTCAATGTTTAAGCAATTATTAAATGTTCCACCATTTTGTACTAGGTGAAGATATTGGCTTAATATTCTAGGGTTGTGAAATACTCATCAGGAGCTTCAAAATGATGTGTCACAACACGCCACCCTTTCTATTTAATTTTTTTTTCCAGATGGCGCCCAGTCGCCATCTTGAAAGTTTCATCTGTCAATTTCACTTCAAAATAAAGTATTTATGCATTAATTTCATTTTCCTTAATTTCAATTTTTTGAGTTGACCCGTTCAAAAAATGAAATGGGGGGACATTAAAGAAATGCACTGTATGTGCATGTACAGTGCTATACATGCATTAGGCACATTAGATCATCTGTTACTTTATAGCTTGTTCAGACTATTGAGCCGTTGTAAATTTTAATGCTTCTATATTGTCTTACGGCGAAGTTCCTGGTTCAATGCATCGTGTCGTGTTACCTTATTTTCAGATAAAAGTGGTCATGCTCTCATATTCTCTGTCGAAAGGCATATGTTCGAATACCGTTCGAGTGTTAATAAACTGACCCTTGGTTCAATTCTATGACTGTAATTCAATGAATGGGCCTTTCCGTCATGCAATGGCAAATCAGAGTCGTTATATGTGCGCTTTGTTTTTTATTTGGAAACATAAAGGGTGATATTGTAGGGGTGATACTCTGTAGGGATGATTTACATTTTTTTCCATGTTCCGCAGTTAGTTGAAAAAATATATTTCACCACCATCATCGACTGCCAAACCAGCCTTATCTCGTTTTAACCAGTCTCTGAAAACGTATAATTTGTTAGAGCTCACAAAAATATTCGGTTACATATTTAATTAACACTTTATTGTGAGATTTCCACTAGATAGAATCCAAGATAGAATTCAAGGTGATGAAATCAAACTCAAAACTGTCTCGTATATATTAGAACGACAACTGTAAACTCTTTTTATTCTATAAAGAAATTAGAACTCGATCGACACAAAGTCATTAAAACAAAACTAAATCATACGTGTTGCGTGTTTTTTTTGTGTCATCGGCATCGACTGCATTGGTCATTAGCCTCGTGTCCTGTGTAGTCAATGTTAATAACTCTCCGAGCCACCTCACAGGCAACTCACGACTTTCCTATTGTGAGTCGGGCGCGCTACCACTGCGCCAACTCACAGCTACGTGTTGCATGTTAATCCAATCAAGAGAAACCAAGCCACGCTAGCTAACCAATAATAATATAAAACTGGAGTCAAATACCAGCATCCAAATCGTTCACATCGCCTTTGATAATGTCTACCACAGTAGTAGACGAAACGTCATGCATAAAATCTACAGATCACGGCCAAAAAACTAGAAAAATAGTTTTCACATAATTATATATACTGTTTATAGTGTTCACGGACAACCTTGTGAAAGTTGTGACGTTGTGACGTTAACACCATTGGATAATGGCATACCAACCCCACTGAAAGACATAAAGAAATTATTGGTAAATGAATATGACATGGAAACTATTTGAACCGAGACACTCATGAAAGACAATGGAAAATAACGAATACCATAGTACAGACATGGAAGTACTCTAGAAATCTATTCTGTAACAAGTATCAACATGTCGCCTCGTACATGAACATTTCATTTATATTGACTAATAGCAGTTGGTAAACATTAATGTCAGAAATGTCACCAGTAATCATCAAATTTTCCTCAATTGCAGAACAGGCGTTTGATGATAGAATATTCAAATCTTTTGGAAATATTTGATTGATAAAATTACAAATAGGTAGCAGGCGAGATGACCAAAGATGGCAAAAAATTTACTGAACTGAATTTTGGGGGAAAATGTATCTTTCTATATATCCACCCCTATGCAAAACATGTGTAAAACTTGCTAAGGAATGAAAACAACCCTTAAGTTCGAAATGAATTACTTACAAAGATGTGTTTCAGGATGTTTCAGGATGGCTAGATTGAACTAAACTCTTATTACACCAACAACTTTTAACGGGTCATCAAGTTAAAGGCATCATTTACATACTAACAGCTTTGAAAAATGCGATAAAAAACTCAAACGGGGAGAACCTTTTCACCAAAAAAAATATATAACCCCTTGAATTCAAATATGGTGTTGTTTCTTGAATGTGCAGACTAATTCCATATTTGCAAATCTTCTTCTGGAGGAGGCGCAAGAATTAAACCACAATTAAGACGTATTACATTTGAAAGAGAAAGGTTTGAACTCAATATTTTGGAATCAATTCAAGAATTTGGAAAATGTACTGAATAACCAGATAGAATTGACTTTTTCGTCTCTGTTAAACCTGTTTTCTGATATGGAAATTGGCAATTAGTTTATTACATGTTAATTCAATGAATTTGTGTAATATTTCAGCAATTTTTTTGGATCACACGTTGAAAGGTAAGACATAATCAGTCCTTATTTCGCACAAGTTTTAACTTTAGAGATTTGTCGTTCGTAGGGAAGCGACAGCTGGTTAACGAAAAACAAGATTTTTAACAGATTTTTAAATAATTAAATTTTTAGTGAGTTCATCTTCAAGCTCAGGTAAAATTATGAGTCATACTCATATGTCGAAGATTATATAATTCAAATTAGTACATTACATAAAGCACTAGCAATTGAGTATGAACAAGCCTGATGTGTTGTAGCTTTGTAAACTGTTCAGTGAAGATCTCACAATGAAGTGTTACTTGAAATAAAAAGTATAATGAAAATTGAAATATAAATGTGTCACTTCGACCGGAAAATATTATTTATCCCCGTGCTGAAACGTTATGAACGAACAAAAAGTCATTCAAACAACTATAGACCAGTTTTATGACCATAACTGAATTCGAAAACCATGAAGAAAGCTATAAATCAAACTATTTCAAAAAACTAGGTTATTTCAAAAGTTTTGTTCGTTTTATAAGTTTACTTTGAACTGTAATATCTCACTGAATTGAATCGAAATAAGCGCCATTTGAATCACTGAACTTTTGCGAACGTAACACAAGTCGAATAATTCCATCAGTTCAGACTTTCATTGTCTGATATAAATTGATTTGAAATCCCTGAAAGAATCTATAAAAATTAAAAAGATTAACCGAAAAATAACAATTTTATTGAACAAAAAACTGAAATTACAAAGAAATAATAATACAAGCAACAACCAAAAAATAAAAAATAAAAAAAAATAATAGTAATACGAGCTGAAAATTAAAAAATTAAAAAATGTTATCAACAAGAAATGAAAATTAAAAATTAAAAGATTCCTAACCAAGTTATGTCACGACGTTTCTATTGTTAGTATACACAATCGTATTCAGATGATAACTGGACGAGATAACTCCGATATCTGACTATTTATAGATCATTCGAGTGCTTTCACATGTCCCCTCTTCCCTCTCTCCTCTTCATTGGTTTTAGCGGGAGATGACCGTTTGGCGGGAGTTGGTCGGAAAAACGTCTCCTGTTGTCGTATAGAATCCACTTTTCTCATACGTGACGATCTGATCCAAAAAAGGATCGTTGGACTTGCGCAAAAGCAACAGACATCTGAACGAGACTATTTCGTTCAAATCGTGGGGAAACCACTTTCAGAACTTTTTGACTTTTTCAATACGTTTTAAACACTAAAACATGAAAGCTGACGTCCAGTTCTTACCCCGCTGTTTGTGATGGATCAATCTCCACCAATCTCTCTGGAACAGAATTTCGCATAGCAACAGTGCTTTAGAAGTGTCCATGATTTTCAAATGATTTTCATTGTCATAGTCAAGGTCGAATCAAACGTCAACAATGTGTGCCTAGAAAAATCCTGAACGGCTGCTACCTGATTTGATTTCTTCTGCTACCGCACATTTTGCAGTAACTCAACCATACCTGGTCTTTTATGTAACACTGCATAAAATTTTATTGAGGCTTTGGTGTCATTCATCAATTCTGAAATATTATAACCTGAACGATCAAGGCTTTACCCTTTACTTGTGATCCTAAAATCGATATTATGACGAATGAAATAGGTCGAAGAGTGAACATAGAAATTTCCTCTGTTTGTTCATCAAGCACACCGTTTCTAATATGGAAATGGCATGAAATGTCAAAAAAAGGTACTGAATATAGCCCTTCAAGAGTATTGTTTCATTTTGTATGAATAACGTATCTCTTGTTTGAATCACAAACACATATTTCAAGTCAGTCCTAGAATACACTGCCTAGAATGGAATTCCATATCTTGAATGAAGGTGTACCTATCAATGACGATTTCAGCTGCAGAATAATGTAATTCTCCAGTGATGATTTTTACTACGTAATAACCTGAAGAAAGTTTTTAGTGGGTGCTCTGAGGTGATCATTAAATTTCAAGTAGTTATCTATGATAATTCGAAGGAAATGAATGTTCAATGTGTTCTTGATTAGGCTTTCATTGAGAGCTAATGGAATGTTGTTAATACTGCTCCGAAAAGATATGAAATAATTTTTTTTGTTATTCAAAGATGAAAGATCAGCATTGCACCAGTCCTTTGTACTCTTAATAAGTACCTGAATATATGATTTTGTTAAGACCTGAGATATTATTGCTTTGCCACAGTAGAGTGGTATCATCTGGAAATGATTTGAATTTGCTATCTATAATCAACTGTTTCAGATCATTTATATGTTTACCGAGGAAAGGTGATAGGGCAAAGAATTTAGACCTCTAAGGGACAGCACTGTTTATAGTAGTTGTGGTTGAACAAAGTTATCAGAGAGCTATCAATTCTATAGACCTAGCCAATGAGTTGACTAATATTAATTGATGTGAAAAAAATCTTTCCAAATATTCTAACAAACAAATGCCTTCCTCTGCTGAAAGACTTTTTAGATGAACAGAATATCAACCCATATATCACTGAGGATCTATACAACCTCCTTGATATCTGTCTCAAACAAAATAATTTCATTTCATCAGTTCGGACTTCCATTGTCTAATCTAATATAAAATGATTTGAAACCCTAAAAAAACAATTACAAAATGAATAAGGTCAACCGAAAATAACATGGTTTGGCATAACTTGGTTTGAAACCTCTTTAATTTTTTCAATTTGTTTTTCATTTTTGCCAATAATAATTTTGTAATC
>WOGN01007734.1:0-11669 GCA_015342105.1 Leptinotarsa texana | reverse complement strand
GAGAGAATTTATCTGGTTGAAGCTGGAATGATTCTGCAACCGTGTTAGGAATCACACGTTAAAAGGTAAGACCTCGTTAGTCCTTAGCTCGCACAAGGTGCGACTTCTGAGGGTTGTCGTTCGTATGGGGGCGGCAGCTGATTAACGGAAAAACAGATTTTAAACAGATCATCACAGATTAGGAGAGTATGTGTTCACATCGAGATTATGAAGTATACTAATTTTGCAACATTGTCAGACTGTTCTATGTATTTCTATATACATTACAAAACAATAATGAAACTCAATGAAATCTTTTGAATGAAACTATTTGAATATTACTGGTGATCAATTCGTGATGGAAACACGTGTCGAGGTGTTGAAATAACGGTTTGGTTTTGGAAAAAACCTCCAGTAATATTCATTACTACACCAAAGGTTCCAAACAGTGCATCATATGGAACATACGATTGCCAACAATTAAGAGGTTGAATTACTTGGAGTTGTTATGGTTGACAAATCAAAATGGTTAGCGCATATTGAGCACCTAAGTTGAAAAATTAAACTCATCTCTCTTCATATTACGGAAACTGATTTGCTAACCTGATAGTTTTGGAAACAGCCTACTTTAGCTCATTCTACTTTCACATTAATTACTATGTAACTTCATGGGGAAACGCTGTAGACTCTCTGAGAATTTTCAGACTCCAGAAACGAGCTTTACGAATAATATCTATAGTGACAGTTGTCGCCTCATATTTGAAAACTTAGAAATACTCCCCTTACCGTGTATTTATATCCTCAATTGTTTGCTGAATATTCATAGAAATAAACAAAAACTTGAAAATAATAATTCATATCACAATTGTACCATAAGAAATTGTAACTTGATTCGACCAACTAGACGTCGTTTATTGACTTCTGCTCTTCTTACCTTTATTTCACACTGGAGGAATTAGCACGGTGTAAGTAGCTGTCAGAAAAAGATATGAAAGCAGTTCGAGTCACTTATTTTCCGTTAATGGAAAACTTGTACAAAATTTAAATTGCGTTTTCAAATCGATTATTTCAATAAAAAAGTTAAGCAAACTTGTTCGACTCAGAGGATCAGATTCATTTCACTTTTCATTGTTTTTTTGTCATGTATTTTTCCGTTACTACCAATATAATTATATATTACAAGAAGTCGAAATATTATGACTTTGAATGTTGCATGTTTTTGATAAAAAGTAGCTATAGATGGCGTGTATAATACGATGCTTTCATAGAGAATGTATGTAGGTAGGCAATTGAAAACTATTGACAAATTCCATATAGACAGTTAAAGTCTATGTGAAAAACTTCAACTAGAGAGTTGAAATTATCATGGCATAAAGTATATAATTTCTTGAATTGGTCGTAAGAAACTATACAGGGTGTAAGTAAATGAGTGTAAAACATGTAAGGAGGTGATTCCACATCGAAAAAAAGATAGAATCTTTCATATAAAGACATTTCATTGGAGTTATCTTTTGTTAAGATACAGCCCCTTAAAGGGGGTACATAAAATTTATATAACAATTTTTTTATAGCAATAAAAAAGTTGCAATATTGAAATTAACCTGACGTTTTGTACTACCGAAAAGGCACTCAGCCAGAAATTTATTTGGTTTACCCCATGGTTGTAAGAGGTGAAAAACACAACCCCCACAATTCATTTCCAAGGTAACTTTTTATCTTATTATTTGTTCACCATTTAAAAATTTATTTCCAATAGCATGTTTCATTCTAAACAAAAAATGTTTCTTGGGTTTTTTGCCGAAAATAAACGCGTTCGCAGAAAAAAATTATTTCAGGAACAACTACAGAGATACATTGTCATAAATGCGAAAATACGAAACTAATCTATCTAGTAGGTCGCTATTAGTGATAGTGACAATTAAATTGGTATGATAATGTCAGTTTGCGAATTTTCCAAATTGAATTAATACTAATTGTGTGTTGTTGTTCTATTCTTAATTTGTTACTTTAATAATCCACTTGTTATCAAAATGGCATACACAAATGAGGAAATGGCTGATATGCGTTACGTTTACGGTCTGTCGCAGAGGAATGGGTTCTAGAAGATATGCTGAAAAGATCCTCAACAGCATCATCCTTCATATAGAATATTTGCTCGACTTTATCAACGATTACGAGAATATGGTTCATTGGACAAAAGGACGCAGGATTGTCGTCGCCATCGAGAAGTGCGAACACCATAGCTTGAGAAAGCAGTACTTAATTTGATTGAAGAACAACCTACTACCAGTACTGAAAAGATTGCTCTCCAGCTAAATGTTGATCATATGAAGGTATTTCGAATTTTGAAGGTACAACTCTTATACCGTTACCATCTGCAACGAGTACACGAACTGTTAACGCGAGACTTTCCGAACCGTCTTGAATTTTGCAATTGGATGCTGGAAATGATTAGAAGAAATTTTGACTTTCTGAAGACTATAATAGATTTCACAGACGGATGTGGTTTTTCTCGGGACATAATAAATAATTAATTTTCATAATTACCACATATGGGCTGATGAAAACCCTCACGTTATTGTCGAAACTAATCATCAAGAACAGTTTTCTCTCAACGTGTGGCTCAGAATGATTGAGGATGATTTAATTAGGCCTCATTTTCTACCTCCTCGATTAAATGGTAAGGCATTCGTTCAATTTTCAAGAAGTGCATCAAGAACTGCTCGAGGAAGTTCCTTTGGGCGTCAGAAGGGATATGTTTTTTATGCATGATGGGGCTCCCGCCCATTTTATTCAAATAGCACGTTAGCATTCAACTGAAACACATACAAATCAGTGGATAGGTCGAGGAGGACCACAAAACTTGCCCGCTCGATCGTTGGATCTCAATTCTCTCGATTTGGGGCTATTTACAGCATTTGGTTTATCGTACACCTGTTCGCGATGTAGAGGACTTAAGAAACCGCATCATCGATGTCTGCAGAGTAATCAGAGAGACTCCAGGAATATTTGAGCGAATACGTGGCTCAATGCGCCGACGTCTATACGCATGCGTAATGTCTGAAGGTAGACATATTGAACATTTACTATGATTTCTATGTTGTGTTATAAACACATGTGTTTAAAACACACATGTTGTGTGTTTTATTATTAATGAATTAGTTTTGTTTATTACCCTTTGATCGTTTAATGCAGGTACTAACTACCAAATAACAATAAATACAGTTCGCATTTATGACGATGTATCTCTGTAGTTGTTCGTAAAATAATTTTTTGCTGCGAACTAGTTTATTTTGGGCAAAAAACCCAGGAGACAATTTTTGTTCAGAATGAAACAGGCTATCGGAAATAAATTTTCAAATGGTTAACAAAAAATAAGACAAAAAGTTACACTGGAAATCAATTTTAGGGGTTGCATTTTCCACCCCGTACAACCATGGGTTGAACCAAATAAATTACTGCCTAAGTGTCTTTTTAGTAGTACAAAACGTTAGGTTAATTTCAATACTGTAACTTTTTCAATGCTTGTGAAAAGTGCTTAAATGTTTTACACTTATTCAGTTACACCCTATATAATTGTAGAAGAGAATAGTCGAGAGAAGCCACAAAAGTTCAATGCAATGTATTCTGATTCTGGATTCACAAATCCTGTTATAGAACTATTTTACACAATTATCTTAATGTTTATTTTTTTCACCATACGAAAAATAAAAATTAATGAATCATAGAGAATCTAATGAATTGTAATGAAGGACAAACTTTTTCCTTCATTGCAGTAACTCAGTAACTTGTATTTAAAAAAATACAGCCTGTTTTCAAATGAGACTTTGTTCAAGAGCGGATTTTTTGGGTTTTGAAAATGAAAATGAATATATTTTCGAAATATCAACCATCTAAAGAGAGCTAAGTACAAGAATTATAGTTTCTTATTGAATATTCAATTTGAATGCAATACTGATGAATATGTCAAGTAATTGAATAATTGGACATTTCAGAGGTTTGTATCAAACAGTAACTTTTCGTAGTGTACTTTTCAGTTTTTCTACTTTCAGTACTTTCAGTTTTTCTCTGATACAGTTTTTTCTATATTCCAGATTGTGAAAGAACGATAATAAAAAATATCGTCTAATTTTAATGGTCTATTTTTGAAATATCAATGGAAGGAACATAATTACTCACAATAAAGATACTGGTTGAATGAAAAATATCAGTCATAAATATTTTGGTGGTTTTCGATATGTTCCAAATGTTTGCTGAATATGAAAAAGTTTATGTTAGGATTATTCATTCATTTATAAATTTTCCATCTAATCAACATAAGAGATATAAAAAATCGACAAACCAATAATTTCCTGTACCTGTATATAGGTACTGAAATAGAACTAGGTACTGAATGTAACAAAATTTTTCCTCCTATTCACCTTCATTGCATCGTCTCTAGGGCGAACCCGGAGAGCCAGGACCTCCAGGTCCACCAGGACCACCAGGACCTGAGGGCATGCCTGGCCATGATGGAAGACAAGGCATGCCTGGAGAACCTGGTCCAGCTGGAGATCGAGGGGAACCAGGCCCCATGGGACCCATAGGACCACCAGGAATTGATGGTCTGACTGGCCCAAAGGTAAGGACACATTCTCCATAACTGATTGAAACAAAAACTACCTCACTTCAGTTTTATCATTCAGTTTTCATCATAATTCATTTCACCCATTTCTTCATTGCTCATTGCTTTTAGGGTGAAAGAGGTCCAATGGGAATAAAAGGTGTTTCGGGATATCCAGGATTGCCAGGACATATGGGTTTGCCTGTGAGATTTTCATTAATTCAAAACATTGAATATCCATTCGGATTACATTTTCTATCATTCCTCATTTTCTTTTATTTTCACTACAGGGGCTTCCTGGTAGAAACGGCACCACAGGAAAAGTTGGTCCTCGAGTAAGTTCTTCGAATGGTGTCTGGGATTTAATATATATTGCTTGTAGACCTTTGAAAAACATAACTAGTAGACTAACCCCCATACTTATTTTTCTATAGTTCTAGAGAAAAATAGGGTGTATTTCCTACATTTCTTCTAAATATTCTTCCTCATCTCAATTTTCATCAGATTGTCTATGAATCATTGCATAAAAATTCCTGAACATTAGTTAGTTCCAATCTGAAGACCTTTTGTATCCCAATTTCAGAAGGAATACCTAGTGACAAATATATATTCCCTAGAAAAATCAGACTGTGGTTCCAAAAAACCATTGAACGATGTTCATTACATTCTAGAGGAGAGAAGTTACCTTTGAAAGAAATGTTCATCATTATTATCTCCTCCCTAGTTATCACGGTTCTCAATTTTTCTGGAGCGATTTCTACTTGCCTTTCTCAACTTCTTGTCCGTTCATTTTCATAAATCTCAATTAAGTATATTGTACTGTTATTATTCTTCATGGTCAGTTTCATATAGTTGTCACTAGACACAATGATCTGGTGTTATCAAAATACTTCATTGGTTTTCACATATAGTCAGTGGGCAATAGATTTTCAATTATTAGAACACACTTGCAGACCGGTTTCGGGCTGCTTGGCCACTCGTTAGTGCGAGGTAGTGTCTATCATCAGCATAAAGTCCATGATTTTCGATATAATTGATAATCGAATTTCTTCAGAGTATCATTCCTCGAATTAGACTGAAGCGGACCACAAACAACAGGTTTTTCATCGCCCCATCTGCCTGTGAACGAGGTATCCAACTGCATATCCGAAATTTGCTCGTATAAGGAAAGAAAACTTTTCACATATAGTCAGTGGGCATACTTGAAGACTGGCTATAAAACAAATCGTCTAAAGGAACAATTCACTCAGACTTCCTATCGCATATACAGGAATAACTTCAGTGAACAATTCTGCACGCCCTTCGTGGTATTAGCCAAGGAAGAAGTTGTTTTCTGATAGGTAACAGTCCATTTACCTACAGTGCAGAGACTTGAGACTGTCCTGAACGAATTGCTCTTTTAGATGATTTACTTCGTTGGTTCACTGAAATATTATGGCTCTTTTCATGGTTATCAATACTTTGTCAATATTATCTTGTTTTTGATGGGTGAAATTCCACCATCATTGACTGCTCTCTGGAGCGACAACATTCATACATGTTTCATTCTACTAATTATCACAATAAACAATTATTACTAACCGTATATTCAGTAGAATACTAACCTCAATAATATCCCCTCATTATTTTCGTTTCTTTCATTGAAAGCTGCAGAGAGATGTAAAATGATTTCCCATTTGGTAATTGGTAATGAAGTCGGGCCTCTTATTAGAACTGATAAGAAGTACATGGCTAATACCATCGAAATTTTCAGTGTAATTTGTGTATATAAATTTGGGAAAAATAATAAAAAAAATATTAAGCTTTTATTTGAACAAATATATATATATATCATATCTGCTACATTGGGCACAAGTGGTACATGGAATGCAGGAATGCAAGTGTCTTATTTTGTATGCAATCGCAAGAAAGAAATATTATTTCTATCAAGGCATAATTGTAAAGGACTTTTTGAATATTTTATAAATGAAAACGATTCACATCTGGAATTTTACATCGTTGTCTCGTTTCGTCATGAATTGGCCTGTGACTATAAAATCTTGGCACACATCTTTCGGAGGTACGTAGGCAGTTGTAGCAGAACATTTCTTTTTGCCTTGAATATTTTTTTCAATATCATTTGGCCTTTTTAGGTGTAGATGTACTTCCTTGGTTGCACAAATATTATGCAATTTCAGCACGGAATTTTGCTAGGGTTAAATATGTTTCCCTGCGACACGTGTTGGCTCTCCTATATAACAATCAAGAATTTATTATTGTCATGTCAATCAAATGATGAAATAATCGCAAGTACCATTTTTTAGTACGCATTGCAATTCTGTAGCGACCAATCAAACAATCTAATAGGTCGACACCCCCATATGTCTGTTGTTCTCCCTTATAAGATTGGGGCATGGAATATTTACAATTTTCTTTTTTTTATCGAAACGTTTTACTTGCGATAAATGTAATCGACCAGTGAAAGAGGACAAAAGGGTTACTATTTTATTATCTTTCCACAGAACGGATGGAATTTCCACGCCTCCGATATTAGCCACAAGTTCATGAGAAGTTCCACGTTTTTCTTTTGCCATTTCTTCATCATTAGTCATTTTGCTATTAGTTCTGTTCCAATAGAAAGTATTCCACAGTTGGTCAAGTAAACAGTTAGCGGAATTGAAGTTAAGAAAGTGTCAAAATACACCCTATAGTTCTGATTATGGGGTACATTCCTGCATAAACGTATGACAATGGCATTTGAACCTAAATCTGGCTCTTCCGGTTTTCTGTACTTGGGATTATTTTCATCGGTATAAATTTCGGTATAAATTTTCATCGGTATAAATTTCAAATATGAAAATCCATCTGTTCCACACAGCACTTATAGCTTTCACCCCCATTTGTGGGGCTTCATAGGTAGATATTGTTTTATGTAGTGTCTGCTTTTTGTTGCACATAATTGTTCATCCACACACAGATATTGCTGTAGTGGAACAGAATTGAATTTATCATTCAATTTGTTTATAACAGGCCGTAATTTATGCAGCCGGTCATGTTCAGGATGATTTCTTGGCTTCATTTTTGTATTATCGTTAAAATATAGATATTGTCTGATTTTTACAAATTGGTTATAGCCCATGGTTTCCCTGATTTTGTTGAAACCAGGTATGGGGGACCAAAAACTTCTCATATCAGGCAAATGCACTAAAGACATATGTATACAAATTCCAATATATTTGCTGATATCCTCCTCTGTTATTTTAGCAGGTTTGCATCTTTTGTGATGAAAATAGATTAGTTTCTTCTACTATTGTTGTCAAGAGCTCTTCATCAAAAAAATATCTGAAGAATCACAAAGGATTGCTTAGACTTTGTATAACTGGTGGAAAATTTGTTATAGAATCGTCATCTAGAATCAAATTTTTCTTCCGCCATAAAATATTTTTATATCTTTCTTCCAACTCCTTCGCTTCTTTCCTGGGGTCCCTCTGGTACTGTTCCAAATTCTCTCTCTCTTCAGTAGACTGAGCCCCTTCTTTTTATAGCTCCCCTTCATTTCGTTCACCTTTTTCTTTCTCCGAGATGTCTTCGATATTCTCCATAACATTATTTTAAATCAATGATCCATCTTCGAATTCAATTGGCATGGTTAGTAAAGAATTTCTAATTTCTGGATATATACCTTCATCTTCTTCTTTATCGCTTTCCTTCGAGTCGTCATAATCATCTTCACTCTCCGAAAGATGTGCAATTATATCTTCCAGCTCTTCCTGGGTTAGCCACCTCCTAGACAATTGATTATTTGTCTTCTACATAATTTCACCTACAATTAAAAATAGCACTGAAGCATAATGTATCAAATATAATACATCTCATTTTCAATGACGACATTTATTAAAAAATTATAGTTTACCACTCGAACATGACACTTAAGATATTATACTAACCTTAAATGTATTAAATTTGTCGCTGTTTGCAATCGGTATGCAATTATAACTTATTTGTATAATATTTTCTTGCACGTGGTTGTCAACATTCGCCACTCGGTCATACATTCACATGTTCACTGATTAAAAAGTATGCGCAAACGCTTCTCAGCAAAATTCAATCCTATTTACAGTGTACATAAAGATGTATCAGATTGTCTGCAATAGGTACAAGGGGAACTTAGCATTCGCAGTGTTTAAATTTTACGTTTAAACATAGTTGTATCAGATCTGCAACAATACGCATTGTAGGGTTAATTCGAATTGGATACTTTTCAAAAATAAATTCATCTAAAGATTGCTTCAACTGATCTTATTCATATCAATAACCACAAGCAGTTTGAGGAAAATATTTCGTTTAATTATTATTTCTTTGATAACATAAATTTTATTCGCCTGCTATGAGGATGAGAACAAAGTAATGAATAAATTGTATGTGATGGTGTTGGTCGTGGAAAATGTTGAATTTAATTTTGAATGAAGAATTTTCGCGAATATTTTCAACCTTGTCACTTCCATCTACTCGAAAAGGAAAGATCCAACTCTTGAATCTTCAATGTGATAAGAGGATGTGATAAAAGGTCAAGTGATACCTCATGGGTTGGGGTCATCGATTACACTTTGTATTGCATTATACGCTGTTTGTTCAAAAAGTTTGGTGAAATTGAACTTTTCTTATAAAATATTCATTTACTTATCAATTTTCATTTTGTTCCCTTCAAAGTAGTTTCACTCAAATATAATACAACTGTGCTAACGTTTTTTCCAATTTTGAAGCAGTTCTAATATGCACTTTTTCGTATATCTTTGAAGTCTCCCAGCGATTCTATTTTTATCTCCTCAATAGTCGCAAAACGCCGTCCTTCCATGAGTATTTTCAATCTTGGGAAAAAAAGTCATAGGGGAGCGAATCTGGTGAATGAGGTGGCTGAGGCATGATTTGGGTCTTGATTTTGGCCGAAAAATTACGGACAATGACCACTGAGCAGTGCACTATAGTGATGCAAAAGCCATTAATTGTTTTTCCACAATATCATACGTTTCCTATGTATTGCTTCTATTACAAGCAACGCATAACTTCATGATAATACTTCTCATTGACCTTATGACCATATGAGCTGAAAACTCATGATGCAGTACACCACGGTAATCGAAGAAAACAATGGAAGAGCTCTCCTGAGTTCTTCCATTGGGACGATTAGACTTTGGTTTTAATGTCATAACCATATATCCATGATTCGTCACCAGTTATGACCATCTTAACAACAATGTGCTGGACGCCTCAGCACATCAACATTAATTTGTTGAAAACCTTGTGCCACTTGTAAACATGTTTTTGACTCAGAGTACAATCAACATATGCCACTGTCAACATGTCATATATTTTTTATGGAAACACGTGTTGTGGTTTCGCAAACTGTTCAATTGAAATCTCACAATAATATATTACTTGGATGCATACTGGTGAATATTTTGAACATTCATTGAAATGAACTGTAGTTCACATTTTTTTCAATTATGATATCATTTGTTTGCAGATCATCGAAACAAATATTGAACTTCTCAATTTCTTAGAACCGGCCGATCTGTTTTCCAAATATAAAAAATTATTGAATGTAGATTATAAATATCTATTGAAAGATAGGCGACGATTAAAACAATCCTCATCAGAAAATACTGAAAATTATAGCTTTTTATGAAAATTTCCTCTGACTTTCATACCTGAGAGAAAAGGAGCCTATTGACATTCGTACTGTTTTATAAATGATATTGGGGTAACACTCTTCCACAGATATACTTTCAAAATGTATATCAGTTAAATATATTTCGAGAACCATAATAACTTCTCATGGATATTTTCAGGGTGATAAAGGCGACAAGGGAGAAAGAGGATTAACAACAACGTTGACTGGCGATCAGTTCCCAACCGGTATCATCGAAGGACCTCCTGGACCACCTGGTCCACCGGGTAAGAAAAATAATCAATGAAGTGAATCACATTCTTAATGAGTCGACAAAGAATAACATAAATCAATGAGGATGGAATTCTCTATTTTTCTTGAAAATATTTTTTTTGTGAAGAAGTCAATGTTTCTTAATGATTTTGGGTCCTTAACCTTCTATAATCTGAAAAATGAACAAAGCAGAATCAATGAATCTCTCAAGTGTCATAGATATCAAACTGGAAACTTCGCCCCGTGTTATAAACTTCTCTCCAAAGTACAATTCAGTTTGTAATTTGTCGTATTCATGAACTTGGTCTACAAATTGAATAATTTCAATACTTATTCGTATTCCGTTCTCAAAACAAAAAAAAACACTCGTGAAAACTGCCTCAATCTGAAACAGGTATTTCCTTTGATGAAACTTCAAAGGAAATATATTTTTCTGGCATTGAGAAGTATGGAAATTTCATTTACATCGAACAGTCGATTTGAAGGCAAGATGTATGAAAACGACTTACTGACTAATTGGACTTTTGGTTTATATTACGCCATAACTTTTCGGGTTGAACTTTTCAGTTGCCTTTTTGGCAGGTTTTCTGTCAATTCAGCTTTGTTCATTTTTCAGACTGTTGAAGACCCCAAAAACCATAACGAACATATTTTTGATTGATGGAAAAAATGGAGTTTTATTTCTCATTATATGTTTCATTCATTTCGACTCGCACCGGACTTATGTGAAATGAATTTCGGTGAAAACTTCTTATTTTGTCATTTGACTCAGGACAAATTATTTCAGAAAATATTGAAAATAAAAAGAATTCAGTTGTCACATCAAATTCAATGTCAAAACATTCATGTGTTAAACATGTCAAACAGTTGAACATGACATGCGATTGTTTTTTTTTGTTGAGGTCCTGAAAATCTTGTGAAGCAATTTTCAAAACAGGAAACTCGTTAATACAATTCAGTTTTTTAGACTATGAGAAAATATCAGAAAATTGAAACATTTAAAATGTTGCCCCGTCGCAGACTTTTATTATTTGAAAATTTCTCGCAAAAGTTTTCAAATCGAATGGATTATACTGTAGGATGATTAACTTTTTTCGAGATCAATTGCCCTAACACCAAACTGATATTTTTGCACTCGACGCGCGTTTCGCCAACAAAGTTAGCAGC
>WOGN01007733.1:0-11669 GCA_015342105.1 Leptinotarsa texana | reverse complement strand
TGCAGATATGCTCTGTTGGAATATATCACCTTCAAATTTGCATAATCTCGCTTTAGAATTTGCGAAATGTGTGTTTTAAAACGAAGACTGTTGTCAAGATATAGGCCCAAGTTTTTTGTAACTCCTTTCAAGGGAAGTTCCGTTCCATCTATTACAATATTTATGACGCCAGAACAACGATTTCTCGCCGCTGTTCTACCAAAGAGCATGACATTAGATTTAGACGCATTTACAGATAGGCAATATTTAGCTGACAAAGATAATAACATATCGAAATCGGTATTAATTTGCCATAGGGCCTCGTTAATTGAATTCTCGTCGAATTTCATGTACAGCAATACAATGCATGGTTGCGAATTGCAGTGACCTATGAAATTGAGATGTGTATAAAACGAACAAGATAGGGCCCAATATTAAACCTTGAGGAACACCGTTTTTAATTTGTGTTGAATCAGATTTTTCGTTATTATACACAACTCTTTGAAAACGATTGCGAAGGCAACTTTTAAGTAGTGCTACAGCATGTATTGAAAACCCTAGGTAGCCCAAAATAGCAAAGAGAAGGTCACATAAGATGCTAATTGGTCGGAGATCGCCTAAATTTTCGGGGTTAGAATTTTTCGCCAACGGAAGAACATTTGCTTCCTTCCAGATGGATGGATAGGAATTAGTCGATATGCATTGATTGAATAAATGAGTGATATGTGGAAGGATTGTGGGGCAGCAGTACAGCAACATTTCAATGCTTATCTCATCAGGTCCTACAGCATTTGACTTCATGTTCAGAATAAACTTATAGATTTCATTGTCATCAGTAGCTTTATAGGAGAAGTTGGGATTTTTTATATTATTACTCGAAAAAAAATCCATAATTCCATCATCAGGGGAAGAGTTGCAGTTGGATATACTTCCAAAAAATTTGTTGATATCTTCAACATTCAATAGGTGGTCTGGAATGGATCTGAGGTTTCTTTCATGGTGAATATTCAAATCGGATGAATCTTTCCATATCTGCTTACTTCTTGTAAGCCTATGATTGAGACATGCTCTTTTCTCCAGGTTTACAGTACGATTACTAAAGTTCCTCAACTGTTTGTAATAATCCCAGTGATGCTGTAACTTTGTCTCTCGTAAGAGCTCTATCTCTTAGTTTAAACATGAGTTTCAGATTGTCTGTGAGCCAAGGGGCCCTTTTCTTGGAAATTTTAACAGCTTTAATAGGAGAATGTTTTTCAAAAAAATCGGTTATTATCCCATTGAAAACAGCCAACTTGTCATTGATATTTTCAATGTGGTGAAGAGAACTGAAATCCGCTGCCAGCAGATCTAATGAAAAAAGATCTGAATTAAATTTGCATGAAACTCTTATCTACTATTTTGACTGAGACCACCTTACAAAACACTAAAAAAAATATCAGAAAATGAACTACAGTCGTAGTACAGTCGAATATAGTTGAAAGTGAAAACAAATATTCGATTTATTATGAAGGTATCAAGTTTGACAATGAGCTGCCGAATCCTTGGAAAAAATTGATGGGCAAAAATTCCAAATTGAGTTGAAAAAATATTTAATTTTTATATAGATTCATTCTCTGATGAGTACCTTTATGTATATGTTGATAATCATTTGGTTTTTTGATAATTTGTTCGTACTTAATTATTTTATAGTTATTTTTAAAATATTGCTTTTTTCCTGCCATAAACATTGTATGTTTCTTGGGACACCAAATTGTTATTATATTACTATATCACATATTCATAAAGTGTTAACAAATTTCATTTATTGCCTAAACGTACCAATATACTCAAATATATCGCCTCACTTCAATTTCTGAGTACCGCAAAAAATCGTGTTCAAATAATCAGTCTTCAGCAACGCCTTCCATCATGAAATTTGATAACACATTTTTCAAACACCAAACATTGACTTGACAGCGATATACATTGTGTGTATACTATTTGGCGAATTCTCCTACATAATATTTGGCGGATTCGCCTGTATAATATTTGGCGGATTCGCCTATATAATATTTGGCGAATTCGCCTGTATAAAATTTGGTTGATCCGCTTGTATACTAATTGGCGAATTCGCTTGTATAATAATCGGCGGGTTCATATGTATACTATTTGGCGGATTCGGTTTATACTATTCGGCGGATTCGGTTTATACTATTCGGCGGATTCTCCTATGTAACGTTTGATGAATTCTCTTGTATAACATTTGGCGTATTCGCCGGTATACTATTTGGCGGATGTAGCGGATATTAATTCTTCATTTTCTTTAATAGAGTTTGGAGGCTGAAAAATAGTTTACATGACACCATCACATTGAAATCAAAAGGTGATATAAGTGGTCTAAAAAAATAACTGATTCCATTAATTATAATTCGTATCTTCTGTGTGTTTTAGCCCGATTGAAAATCGTAATTTGAACATTCATCCAAGTCACAGAAACGTTCATCAAATATTCAATAATTGAAAATAAACATCATCAACGAGGCTTGCTACAAAATTGAGATACATTCTCCCTAACTATCGACGTATCTCACGGCAGAAGGCAAACATACAATTCAACCAAATTAAATTGTGCTCAGCCTCGCGAGCTAAATAATCCTTGAAATATATGAAGCAACAACTGAACAGTGTTGGATTTTAATAACAAAGCAAACAGAAAATGTTCTGCCAATAACCGTTTAATTTTACGGGAATCCATTTCGAAACTTTTTTCAATTTCACTCTTCACTGCTATCCAGACACGGTTTTTTGTTGTTTCAGCTAAAATTCTGGGTAAATATTTCTCCTTTCAGTGGCGTACTGTTTATTCTGGTGGATTGTTCCGTTGGAAATGCAATGAGGGCAGTGCAAAATTATTAATCATTTTTTCTGTGATAGTCTACGAACTTTTATGGCTTTTAAGGCAATCTAAAGACTTTTTTGTGTTGTTATAGCTGAAATCCAGGGTAAATATTCCGCTCTCCAGTGGCGTACTATTCATTTGGGCGGACTGTATCACCTCGAAGAGGAAATCAGCATGTCGACAACGGTTCCTAATTTCGTTGGAGACATCCAGCAGTTCTACTTCAATAACATACCTTATATTGAGCTGGCAAGGGCTCTGAGCACTGAGCAATCTATAGCAGGATTCCCGAATATCAAGGTTAGTAGTAGTGTTGAATATTTTCAGAAAAAAAGAAAAATGGTCTCTAACGGAGCTATTTTAAAATTGCTCCCAACTGCGACATCAATCGAATACGATGAAGATATTGACATATAAATGTCACTTTCGAAGAAGAAGAAAATAGGATGTGCTTCGACATACATTGATATTGGGTCAATTTTTCCGTCAGTGTCACTAAGTACGGAGTTTTTGCTAATCATGTGTACCTACTTCAAACGCGATAAATTTAACAGATCTGATCCATTAATTACGTTTCCTACCTAGATTATATTATGTGTATACAGTCTATTAATAGCTTATAAACCCTTCGTGGTATGGGGTGGAACCTTCAAGATATCGCTATCAAAATTCATTGATGGCAATTGTGATGAACAAAGATCTATGTCATTGCATGATGAAACTAGATTATTCGAAGAAAAACTAACGTTTTCTCAGTTCATTAATGAATGCAGGGTACAATTTGTAACCTTGCAAAATTAGTAGGTCTGGATATATAGGGTTAGAATTACTATTTCATTTGATGGCTACAATGGAATAACCCTAACTTTCATTGGTTCTCCTAGGTTTACATAATCTCTTCATTTTATGTTTTTATATATTTTTTTTGTCTTACTTACACACCAGCTTGTTTGTTCTATAAATAATGTGATGCATACCCATTTTTTTTAATATTAAAAATGATGCCTCTGTTCCATTTGTGGGGGCATTTCACGTCCACACGTTGCTTTGTAGAATATTTAATTTCGTTAAAAATCTATTGATCTGTCTAGTTTGATGAGCATGGGCAGATGAGAAGTAGAGGAAACACTTGTTTTAAAGTTCTATTTTGAGATAACGTTATATTGAATGAATCAGTGATTAGTAAATCGTTTTCATGCATTCCATTTGTATACCAAACTGACAAAGTGGTTATAAAATTTTTTGGATAAAATCTTCACCATTACTCCGTTTTCCTTCGTTCAGTTCAGTATTTCCATTTGTTGTTTATCTTTATTATATGCGGCTATTCAGCTCTATATTTTCTGAACACTCTATATAGCCCAGATCATTATGAGGGCATTGTGGGGACATTATAGAGGCAAAACTTCCATTATTACAGGCCTTCGCCCCTATATCAATCGTGTTACTAATCTTCCTCCAAGTAGTCTATCTACATGCAGCGTATCTTATGGATTTCTCTTCCCCTCGATACCTGGATTATTGATTCTAGATTATAAAACTACTTTTCTGTTTCTATAATAATATTTTGTGCATTCCGTGATCTGACATGAAGTCATTTGACTTGATCTCTACGCAGTTTGGTCTCTCATAGTAATTTTATAAAATGAGTAAAATAACAGGTCTAAGAATAGATCCTTGAATGATACCAGTGGTCAAATGAACCCACCATATTTTTGTAACAGAACTGACTAATACTTTGATAAGAATCTATCATAACGTATTTAAATAACAGTTAAATGTGAGATTTTCACCCAAAAATTATTATAAAACTCACAATTAACTGTTATTTGAATACATTCCACCATGTTTCATTCCGTAGGTGGCAGCAAAATTCGTCAAGCACGCAACTGACAATCTGCATCGACCTGTGACGTTTCGGTCGAAACACACCTTCATCGGGCTACCCATGCTGAGAGCATACGCCAGTATACATATCGATTTTATGTTCAGAACCAGAGAGGCGAACGGACTGATTTTATTCAATGGAGGAAAGAAGGAAGATTTCGTAGCTGTGGAACTGGTAGACGGACATATTAACTATATTGTGAATGTTGGTGAGTAGACTATCAATTATATGCATCTATATCCATTCAGTTTTTGAATTCCTTTGGTGTATTCGGAATGTCAGTTTCAATGTATTCTTCAAACAGATATCCATCAGCTGTGGGACTTTGCCATGAATTGTTGCTATGTAGGGGCATTTGGAACAGTTGTCTATGGTGATTGGAACTGGTTGCTGATGACCTCTACTTCCATTGAGGCCATCAGCAACCTTCCAGAGGTGGAGTGCAAAGAAAAAGTATAGCTGGTAAACTTCATAATGTAGTAATAATGATAATACTAAATCTTGTCAGTAACTGACAAAAACGTTATAATTAATGAAGAAAAGAATTTAAATGATATGAACACAGTCATACGTTATTATTATTAAAGAAGTAAAATATATAATTATATAGAAATATAAAAAGTCATAGAACCTACCAACTTAATGTAAAAAGACACAACAAGAACATATTAGAAAAAGGTTAAAAGTGTCATAGTACAAATAACAAATGTTGTCAAAAAGAAAACATCTTTATAAAATATAGTATTATGTCATAAATTCACTAATACAGTAACGGTTTTTCTCAATAAGGAATTCTTCAAGTCTGAATTTAAAAATATCACTATTTGGAGATGTTTGGATAGAAACATCGATGTGATTATAAACCTTGCTTCCCAAATATAGTTCTGTTCCAAGCAGGCACAAGAAGATTTCTAGATTCAATGCCATATTGATGATCTGTTCTATTGAAAAATTTATCTTTATCTTTGTACACATATATACACAGTTCATACATATACAAGCCTGTCACAGTTAAGATCTTTCGTCGCTTTGAAGCCTCTCTATATGACTGCCTCCAATTTAGTCCTGCAACAATTCTCATAGCAAATTTTTGCAAAGCGAAAACACGTGTAATCCAGTTAGGAATAACATATCGCAGATGACACTTGATTTTTTCATAATAAACGCTTACTTAATAGTATGTTTTTGTGACAATGATTTGATAAGAACTTTAACGCATATATTTTTTTTCCTAACTTTTTACAAAGTATATCGACGTGTGGTTCCCAGGACAATTTATAGTCGATTGTTAGTCCAAGCAACTTAGTCGTTTCTCTAGCATAGACATCAATGTCATTGTTCTTATAAATTTGAAACTGTTCCATAGTTCCCCTCAAAGTAAACTTCATCAAAGAGGTTTTAGATACATTTACCGGACCACTCCATTACTTTATTGTATACCATTTCTGATGTTATCACAAATTCAGTAGTATCTTCACCAGTTTTCAGTAGATTTGTATCATCAGTATATGATATTACTTGCACTCTAAAGATGTCAAGAAGAAAATTGATGAGATCATTAGCATAGATTGAAGATAACAAAGGTCCAAAAATTGAGCCTTGGGAAACTTCCTGCTTAACAATGAGAGATTCGCTCTAAGTTGTGTTGATGATTACACTCTGGGATCGATCAGTTGAGTATGATTTCATTAAATTCAAGGCTACATTAGTAAGAGGTCATGATTAACACAATCAAAGGCCCGAGAAAAGTCAATATGGTTGAAGGTATTAGAACAATCGTCCAAAAATGTATATTTATTGTTATTAGCAACATTAGCAGCATATAATTTAACATTGTTCCTTGAAGAAATATAACTTCAGCAGTGTTGGTTTATTGAAGTTTCTAGCATGAATATCTGACCCTGAAACCTTGAAAATTTCTTAGAGTCACTGCAGTTGATTTGACTATTAAGAAAAGTAAAAGTAGGTGCTGAGAGTTTTCGGAGTCGATTTTTCTTGAGGAAAGTACAAAGTCCAACAAAATGTTGGCAACATGTTGATATTGATGTTGTCAACATGTTTTCCGTTAAATAGTGAATTGATACTGGTCAACATCTGGAGGCATGACATAAAAGAAACTTGTTGCCTGTTGCTGTTGTTTTCTATTTCACATGAACAACATCGCTCAGTCTATATGGTATTGTCAACAAGTGATGTTGCTAGTGAGCCTCTTCATCACAATCTTCAAACTTCAGGACCTAGTTCATTTGTTATTTTATTCAGCAGTAAACATGAAGTGGATCAAAGAACTGGTGAGAGAGCTTATTGAAATGTTGGAAGCTGCTGCCAGATTGCAGAAAATTAAAACTGCCAAACGAGCTACTTTCGTTCAACAGTGAATCTGAAATTGATTTGTTGCCACAGCTTGTCCCATTTGTAGAAAACTTTCTCTGTCATCATCTTTTTTTTCGTTTTGGGCATGGATAGCTATAATGATGGAAGCAGCACTAGCATTAGCACCAGCAGCAGCAATGTTCAGTTCTATTTTTATTGCAAAACTGAGTTTGGGTTGGATAGGACAGTGTTTTTGGTTTAGACACGCAACACTGCTGAAAAGTTCATGTGTTTAACAAATGTGTTGTCAACATCAATCAACATATTGCCAACATTTTATTGGCAGGTCTGTAGGTTCTTATCTTTAGAGAAATCTGATTTGGTTGTCGCAAGAATCATTGCAATGATTGATTGTGATTCCAAAGTGTGATCAAGACTAGGGAGTGGTTGTCAAGGTTCTCGGTGATCTTCTTGAGTTGGTGACAATTTATTAAGGATACTGCATTCACTGAAGATGTTTCGTCCCCGAACAGATGTTCCCTTTAATTTTCAGAGAGCTATTGGCCGTTTAGTAGTTTACTGATAGCAGGTTGGGGAAATTTCTGTTGGATTGCGTTCAGTAGTTTGAGGTTTGAGAAATAGATCCAATTCTGAATCACTGTGAACGAACGGTTAACTCTTTAAATATAATTATCATTATTTTTAGGTGACGGAACTGTCACACTTCGTGACACAGTCCGCGACCACCTCAACGATAACCGGTGGCATACGGTTGGAATCAGGAGACCTTCCGTCAAACAGCATACTCTGATGGTGGACAACGACATCGTCATAGCGGCAAACTTCGGCACCGGCAACTTGGAGCTCGACGGCATCCTGTACCTAGGTGGCGTCTACAAGGACTTGTACGCGCTTCTACCCCAAGACGACATCAAGTCCAGGCACGGCTTTGAAGGGTGCATCGCCGGTTTGGATCTCAATGGGGAGTCGCCGAACATCATGGAGGATGCGGTTGTGCACAGCTCATTGGTTACGTCGGGATGTGAAGGTAGGAATATTTTTCAATCACATATACTCGTAGAGATCAGTTCTCCTGTTGGAGCTAGAAATTATTCAAGCATCATTTCAGCTACATTTGAGCTACATTAATTTCAGCTATATTTGAGCTACAATTAAGCTACATTTCGTTCAAGCTACATTCTCCCAGGCATTTTTTAGCCCAAATTTGGGCTACATTTATTTTAGACGACATGGTATTAAATCTACATCTATTTGAGCTATAATTTAGCTACATTCTATTCAAGTTACATCCTATCCTGGCATCATTTAGGCTACATTTATTTAGGAACATTTCAGCTACATTTTCTTTAGGTTACATTTTATTGAATATAGATTTATCTGAGCTATAGTTTTGCTACATTCTATTCAAGCTTCATCCTATCTAGGCTACATTTATTTAGGCAACATGTGACCTTTATTCTCTTCAGGTTATATGTTATCAAATCTATATTTATGTGAGCTACAGTTGAGCTATATTCTATTCAAGCAAAATTATATCTAGACATCATTTCAGCCACATTCATTTAGGCAACATTCGAGCTACATTCTCTTTAGGCTACATGTTGTTGATTTGAGTTGAGCTACATTCGGCGGTTTTATTCAAGCTACATTATTTGAGCCTCATTTATTCAAGCAAGATTTGAACTAAATTTCATTTAGGCTACATGTTATTGAATCTATAACCATTTTGAAGGGGTAACTTGCATGTCTACCTATTTTTGTTCAAATACAAATAAAACACGAGGATAAATTACTTCTGCAAATAAAATGTACATACTGCTGAAATGGTATATGTTATTAAATCTACATTCATATGAGCTACAGTTAAGCTACATTCTGTTCAAGCAAAATTCTATCAAGGTCATTCAAGCTACATTTACTTAGGCAACATTTGACCTTCATTCTCTTTAGGTTACAGGTTATCAAATCTACATTTATTTGAGCTACAGTTAGGCTACATTCTATTCAAGCTACACCCTATCTAGTCATCATCATTTGAGATACATTTATTTGGGCAACATTTGACCTTCATTCTCTTTGGGCTTCATGTTACATTCTGCATGTGCTACATTCTACAAATTTATATTCATTTGAGCCACAGTTAAGCTTCATTCTATTCAAGCAAAATTCTATCTAGGCATTATTCAAGCTACATTCATTTAGGCTGCAAAAAGTTACATTGGAAATTAACTTTAGAGGTTGCGTTTTCCACCCCCTACAACCATGGGGTAAACCAAATTAATTACTGGCTTGTGAAAAAATTTGTTATACAAATTATATGTACCTTTGAGGGACTGTATCTTAACAAGTGATGCTCCAATTAAGTTTATTTATATAAAAGATCCTATCTTTTTTCGATGAGGAATCATGAGTTACACCCTGTATAATAACCAACACAGAATCTAAACGAAATTTGAACAAATGTGCTACTCCACATTCGTTTGCTTTTGTCATCGCCATATTTGATTTAGAGGTTCGCAAGAAGCAATTTCGTCTCAAGTCCACCTTTTATTGAAATCGTGCGATTCTCGCTGCTTTAGTGATTTGTTTTCCATCAAAACAAAGAGAATTGAATGAGGCTCAGAGTCTTCGTTTTTATGAATCTACATCATACTATAATATCTCAGTTAATACTTAATCAATTCAATCAATCAAGGATTTGCTGCGAGGAATACTAAAAACAACGTGACGCCACTCCAATTCAATATGGTGGACCTCTCAAGAAGGCACATTAGTTTTTCATGCTTAAAAGAATACTGAAAATAAAATGTCAATATGGTGAACTGTCAAAAATGATAGATGTTTTTATGCATTCCCATGATACAGATATCGAGTGATAAGGAAAAAATCAAAATGGCAGAAGACAAAATGATCGCCAGACTAGCTCAAGCAGGCTAAAGTTTCGTGGTCTGAAACCATGCAACAAGACACATTGAATGAAGTGAACAAACTTGTTAGCAAATAATTTGCTACGAAGTATCTCCCTAATGGATTTTATCATCCAGTTTTAAGCTGTTAATTCAGTATATTTCCGAAATCATTTCGCATGAATAACCAATTCAAACGATGAAATTCACGTCCATCTTGTAAGAGATAAAAATGCTCCCAACTTGACAATGAGTTGCTATGAAATAGATGCCTTTAAAGTAGGTATTCTATTTTTCCCAAGTCTCGTTTCTCTTTTCTAGGTCAATCTGCAAAGTGCAGCCATAATGTCTGTGCTAATGCCGGTATTTGTGTTCAGCAATGGAATTCTTACACTTGCGACTGTGATATGACTTCTTTTACAGGACCCACGTGTTCGGATGGTGAGTTTTTTGTTAGAAAACAATTTGAACTTTTTATTTTCATGTTTTAGTTTAGTATCTTTGTACCTATATATAGGTATATGTAGATATTCGCATATTTACATTGTCACTAGTAAACAAAATTCAGGTACTCAATCAAGCTAAGTACCTCTGTTATTACCTATATGAATGAAAATGTCCTTTTAGGACGAAACTGCCGTAACATTAGTTACAAATAAAAGTTTCAATTCTCTTTTCTTCATTTATTATAGGCTCTACCAGAAGAATACCAATAAAGTATCAGTTGAACTGTGGTACTATCAACCTTTTTTGAATAAACCTTCAATTACCCTGATAATTTTAACTGACTCGTATTTTGTCTGGAAATACACTATCGCACTTTATTTATTAAGTATTTTCAGATTGAAACTCTCCAATCCATCATGTAGCAGGTCACTGGTTTTTTTTTTATCGACGAGTGGAAAAATCTTCGAAAGACTCCTAGTTGCCCTGTGACCAGGGCAACTAGGTGTCGGATTTTTACCGACTAAAAAACCACTCGTGAGTCAAGCAGACGGTAGTGATGGTTCAAGGCTCTTCCTTTTTCTTCAGTACTTCATTATTATTCATCTAGTTCTTTTCTTTTCTTTGTCAGGACGGTCTTGGAGAGTTTACTACCGCCTTCCCACTTTTCTATACTTTTGATCATTTTCCCTATTATGTTTTCCTGTCGTCACTCACTTCAAACCTGAACAGATACGTCTGAAAACACCCATGCCCCGTTAGTATTTGTGTGAGAAAGTAATTCACTTCTCCCCATTTTCTGTTCATCCATGGTTCTATGTCTCTTATCAGTCTTCTTTTTCAGTTGGCTTTTCCATCGTCTATCTCCCAAGATTGTTGCCATTTTTCCATAATTTGTAACCTTGCTAACCCTTCTGATGCGTTGCTTTGTGCCATTGTTCTCTCTTCCGCCAGCAGATCTATAGGGGGGGTTCTTGCAATTATTGGCAGAGCTTTATTTGATGTTGTTTTAATGCACACGCTATTTTTATGGCTGCTTTCCGTTGAACACTAAGTAATATATTCCTATATACCTTTTTTCCATGGCTCTTTTCCACATCGTTGCGCCATATAGCATGATCGACTGGGCGACTGAGCATATAATTCTTCTGCTACCTTCTCGAGGACACCCAATGTTGGGCATTATCCTACTTACGTTGATTACAGCTTTTCTCTCTTTCTCTCCCTATTTTGGATGATC
>WOGN01007732.1:0-11670 GCA_015342105.1 Leptinotarsa texana | reverse complement strand
GAAGGATGAGGGAATCTTCCAAAGAAAGGAAGGAAGTAAATCTATACATGGATGTGTAGATCATACAAAGAAGTAACTTTCAGACACAAACTGATAGGAAGTCCTCCTGAAACAGCTACTTTCATATAAACATTGAATTACACGAAAGAAAAATTATACTTGGATCCAATTCTTCTCATCCTTTCCGATAATCCTCTGATGTAGAAAAGTGCAAACACTGGTTGTGACGGCTTCTCTTCCTTGTGATGCTCTTGTCTTCTAGCCAAAGTCTATTCCATCATCACCCCAAAGTGATATCATTCGAATGACCTATAAATAGTCAGATCGCGGAGGAATAAGTTTAGTTATCACCCGAAGACGACTGTAGATACTAACAATCGAAATGTCGTTAAGTAACTTGGCTTGGAATCTTTTGATTTTGGTTTTTTATTAATGATTTTTTATTTAAATCTCGTGTTAATAGTTACATTTTTTTTGTTGTTGCTTGTATTTTATTTCATTATAATTTAAGGTTTTTTTTGCTCAATATTTCTTTTTCAGTACGTGAAATAATTACTACCAAAACATATATCAATTGGTTTCTATTATTGCAATATGATATACATGTGATAGAATTGACGGATGGAAATCCATAACTTATTCAAGTAAAACTTCATCGTGAGATTCCCACAAAAAAGTGGTAGCAAAGATGTGGAGACACCCGCCGGACACCCAGTTTTAAGGATTTTGTGTTAGTCATTTCATGATGATGCTAACTTGGTTAGCGAAATTCGCGTTGCCTTTAATTTCTATGTGGGAAAACTCTTTTCTTCAAATAAATTAATCTCAATTTAGTCGAAGGCACATTTATTCAGGTCGAAGCGCAATGAAATATGTTTTAGCAATCATCATTTTCTCTAGAACCATCATGGATAAACAGAGCCGTACTTGCCCGTTTGCAATATACATATTAAATATATTTTATGTCAAATTATTTGGTGTAAACAGTGATTTTGGACACGACTACAGTTAGAATACACTCGACTACCTTATCTAAATATGAAAATTGATTTTAAGAAAATTTTCGAGATTTCGAAGGAAGAAGGAATGAAAAAAACAAGGTTTAATTTTTTTCAATGTAACTTAAAATAAGACGATAGCAAATTTGATTCACAAATACAGCTTGAATGTTCTTATGGGCACTTCGATAATTAAGACGTTTTCCACCCACACGTCACTGTTGAATTTACTAGTAGGCTCCGACACGTGTCTGCGAACGTGCCAAACCCTTTTCTTCACAGAACTTGTCGTCGACAGATGGGTTTTAATGGCATTTTAATACCGACAAGTCCAGGTGGAGGCCGAGATATATCATTTGCTAGAAAAAAGTAATATGACGTTTTGTATGGCTTTACATATAATTAGTTGACTTTTTGTTTTGATATTCTCTTGAGCGCAGTATAATTTTATCAAAACAGTTTCTTAGAAATTGATTACAAAATGCGATAAAAATTACGAAGGACTATCGTCTTCCGAGAAGCGAATTTTTGGGTGAATATTGCTAGATACATTTTGTCCCAAACACTACGAGAATAATTATTGTTGTGAATGAACTAAACGAGAAATTGTGCAGAAATCTTCGTATGTAACATGTGAACGGAATTTCGTTAATTATGTATGAGAGGAATTTTTTTTTTGAGTTCATCTGATTTGTGTCACTTGTTACTCTTTATAGCCAATAAATAAATATACATCCCATAAAAATATATATCCTCAATTGAACTCCGGTCAAATTTTGTTACTTATATTGATAAAAAAGTTCATAGTCTGGTCAATTTAGAAACTCGCAGCTGCCTAAATTCACACCAAGCTGAAAATCAGTAAGATTGTTAAAAATACGATTAAAAATAAAATTTGAAAGTTCCCCATCTTTTCTCTGTATGGAAAAATTTTTATTCAAGATCAAAGGTCAGCAAAACGGTAAAATACTTCATAAAAATACTTCAGACAAAAATTGTAGATCATAAATGTATCGTTTTTTTTCCTATTAGCCACTTCTTTGAGATACAACGATTCAAAAAGTTGTAATCGTCATAATATGCACACGTTTTCTCGCCACCTACGAGGTAGTGTACTTAGCGCTTTTTTTAACGTGGTTTCCCTATTCCACGGGTCAGTTGTGATCCTGTTTAATTTGAAACTATTGCAAAATAATGGATATTGGCAGAGATTGAAAAGATAAAAGCAATTTAAGTTAAAAAGAAGTAGTGAAATTTAATCGTCCGAGTCGTAACCTGCAAATTATTCTTCTTGTTCTTCTTCTTGATCTTCTTGTTCTTGTTTGTCTTGTTCTTCTTCTTCATGTTATTTTTCTGAGTAAACTGCATGTCGCCTCAATGGAATCAAACGGATCCTCCCCTTTGGTGATTCAATATTAGAGTACGACAATGTGTACAAGTCAGAGAACAAAACAGTCCGGCTTTTTGAAACCATATTTAGCACTGCATCCCTTCTTGTGTTCAGCAGTTTTTCCGGCGCAGGTGGAAGTAAATTTTAGACTGGTTCTAATGAATTGTTGACCAACTTCCAACTCCAGTCTGTAGGGTCTAGCTGATAATCAAGCCACACTTGAAAAAGACGTTGATGAGCAGCAACTGAGGTTGGAGGAAGACAAGGTGATTGTACTTTTTTTTACTTTTGGCATTTTAACGAAACATGCATATCTATACTCATCTGAGCAGGCAGTCTTTTTAGAAGCTCTGAATTACGTTTTGGATCGTTATATCTAAAAAACGATGACTCACATTCTGTGAATTATTTTTCTTTGCCTTATTTTGATCAAAATATGTGTACAGTTATTTCCAAATTTATAGAAAATATCATACCTGGCACAAAAATTTCTGTTGAATCTCAAAATAATTTCAGCAACTTTTTAGTAAATTCCAAAGACAAAATTAAAAAATTACACAGAAATGGAGTCTATAAGCTTGACTGCTCTGAATGTTCTGAATCTTACATTGGCAGAACCTGTAGACCTGTTTTTATCGCATTAATGAATATTTAAAAAAAACGTGAAAAATCTGCTTTTGGTCATTATATTGAATTTCTAAATCATAACTTTGGCCTCAACAGAAACTTCAAAATACTACATGAAATAGATAATAGAAATTTATACAGGCTGGACTTGTTTGAAGAGCTGGAGATTTCCAAAGAACTTTCCAATAATGATCATCGTTTGAATAAACATAGATTTCCTTCACGTTCATAAAAGGATTATGAATTGTTATTTAATCAAATTTATTACTAAAATAATTTATTCTATAATGGCTTCTCCATAACATAATTATTTTAAATCCATAATCTATCACTCCTGAAGCTGGTACCATTATTTTTAACATGACACTTGACACAGCTTGTCTCAAGTTACCATTCTTTCATATAATACTTTGACTGAACCACATGACCTCAATCCAAAAATATAAGTACTTTCTTGGATATCAGCCTATTTTGTATTATATAAGTCAAATATTACAAATGTGCCATGTACTCATTTTGATACTTCCTGCTGTCTGACAAGTAAGTAATCATAAACAATTTTTCAAATTTCATAACCCCTAAAAAAGGTTTGCAAATTTTAATTTTCACAATTTTTTTTCAATTAGATCACTTACTTTCAGGTGAGCACTGATGTTGACGATACACTTTCATACAAAAACCTCTTCGATTCATTCATTCAGTAAGTGTATTCAGATTCCCAAATCTATTTCTTCATAATTTTATGATCTACAATTATTGTCTGAAATATTTTCATGATAAATCTTACCGTTTTGCAGAAAATCGCGAAAAACTCTTTTTTTGACTTTGACCTTCAATATTTTTTTTTCCTTTACAGGGTGAAGATGGGGTTCTTTTAAATTTCATCTTTAATCATATTTCAAACACTGATTTTCAGCTTGGTGGGAATTTAGGTAGCTTTACTTTTATTTTTTGGTCTAATTTCACTATCACTATCACTAATTTGACTATAAATCATTCCGGAGTTTATTCATAACTATAACATAAAAATGATTCTCAAAATGTTTTATTTTCAATCAGTTGTATACATCTATATCACATAATAACTGCAATGTAGCTATACCGAAAGTTGAGGAATAACATTGAGTATTCTTCCGCTCTGTATTGAAAAGTATTATTTCTATCACTAAAATTGAACATGAACCCCCTATTAGAATATCGAGTATGCACAATTTTTCAACCGGTCTTTAGTATGTTCCATATTCAAATCCATCACGAATACGTTTTTGCCAGGATAGACTGCTTATGCCGTCCTTTTAGTGGTAGTAGTAGTTTCAATGTTACCCCTTTAACATTCTTTAGATCTTTTCGAATCCTACATTTGCAGAAGAAGTCTGCATAGTACTGAACCACCCACCATTGTTTCTTCAATTCGAAGTCATGTTGTGAATTTATATAATAGCCAGATAGAACTAGCAGAGGACATCGTACCTCTTGCCTTTTTTCCTTCCAGTATTGCGACCTATATGGCTATAAATGTCCATATCTTTTACTTTTAATACTTTCTAGTCTAAGTGGTACTGTCAAGCTTTCGATAAACGTTATGTTTGCCTCAAATTGATATGACTGTCAATGTGTGACATTCATGCTTAGAACAAGGCATACAAAGGATACACATCAAATCAAATGTAGAACTGAGAAATAAAATCCCCGAATAGTTCTGAACTTATAACCGATGTAGAAGATTTGAAATAGAAACAGGAGAAGAGTTAAATTACTTTACACAAACTTTTATCCGATACGTGGATGATGCATTTGCCATTTTCAACAGGAAAAGGAGTAATGTAGAAGATTTTTTATTTGTCTCAACGAAGATATGATCTTATAGTTATAAAAAACGCCGATTGGGGTTTAGAATTGTTTCTATACAGAAAGAATACTATCATTTTCATATATATCCATTACAGCAACCATCATTGCCACAACAAACAATGGCGGGACTACATTTTCTTGTCCAAAGGCTGGTCACGCTCCCCCTGAGCAAAAAAAGATAATATCGAGAAGATATTGGTCAAGGAGATAACTGGAAGTAACAATTCTTTCAAACGCCAACGGGTTGATCCAAATTTTCGAAAATTTTAATATGACACTAGCTTTCAAAACTGCTCGTACAATCCCACAAATGTTGGGCGATTCGAAAGACAAGACGACGCAAAAGGTAAAGGGTGGGATACACGAAATAAGTTGTGAGGATTGCGATAAAAAGTATGTTGGTCAAATTGAGAGGATTATTATAGTTCGCTATAAGGAACATTCATGTGACACGTTCGATTCCATAGCCTAGAAAAGTTCAATGTTACTCAACATGCCACAGAAGATGGCCACAGAATAAGTGAGGAATGTTTAAAATTCTCAAAAAATGTGATATGTGGTATTCTAACACCCCTTTTTTTCCATTCTTATGTCATCACAGGTGAGTAGAAAACAGGTGAATATTAGGTATTAGTCAAGGACAAATAACTTTAGGTCCTAGGAATTGAGTTAATAACCTTCATTGTGTGAAGTACTGGTTCGTCTGTCTAGTCTAGATAAATCTGAAAACATTAACAAAACCTTTGGAAGTAGTCTCAGTCATCTTCTGATGATCATTTTCTCCCTCTTATCAACAAAAGTTTTATTGTTGGCGAGAAAATTTTTTTTAACTGTCTTTTGTCAGTTCTCAAATTTGTTGGAGGTGTCATTATTAGTAGTAATAATAAAAAACACTTGGAAACATATAAACGTCCTAAACATTTGTAGTTTGACCCAATTAGGAACTCAACTGCTGCGTTACTGAATAGTTCCTATAGTCGTATCAGTTTTAAGGATTTTTATTGTCAAATTATTACCGAAACTACTCTCACAAAAGGTACTAAGTACAGGTATGCCTTTTCTGTTTCGAAAGAATCTCACACTTTACGAAGGAACATCGTCCAAAGATTTTATGATTATTGCGGGTTTGCTGGTACCTTTCTTGTCGGCCGCTAAGCCCAATTTCATATGTACTGAGAGGCACAAAAAGTCAATGATTCCAATTATGTATTTTCATAAAGGGTTGAAAGAATTCGTAAAAAGTATTCTAGAGGTTCGAGAATTTCATAGTATTTAATGTTTCATTTTCGGTTTCCTAAATGGACATTTGAACTTCATCCAGTGAAAATATTTCAAACCAAGCTATTTCTCAATGTTCTTGAAGAATTGGAAGGCTTCCTCCACACTAGACAGTAATTTGTTCTTCTAATATCGCTAATTTTTGTTTGGGGTGATTAAACTTATAAAGTTTTTTTAGTACATCTGCATCTAGTACCCTTTCAAAATATTTTGTATTCTATAAAATGCATTGTTACTATTACATACATTACATACAGGTATCATACACATTTAACCAAACAATCCTTATGATAAACACCTCAAATTTGTTTCTGTCTTTATGGATACACATTAATTCATTTTCAGACTCATTCACACAGACACAAACTAGACATGAAGTTGAAATCTGTCTGTCACAATCTATTCGTCAATTGTTAATTACAGTCGAAGTAAAGTTACCATCTATCAGGCTCTATATTCACAAGTAACTTGTAAGAGTTGTTTCCTGTGATATACATTTAAAACAAGACGTCAGTGAAATTTCCATAGAGCTACATTTTCATCCAAGAATTTTTTGGCCATATATTTAAGAGTTCATTCTTATTTCACTAAAATCTACTTCAAGTACATTTACGGAAAACGAATTTTGAAAGAATTGAATAACAATTTTATTTTCTCTGAAAATATTATATGTGTAGATGTTCACCGCAAGTTTAAAAGGTTTCTAAGAAATCAAATTCAAAAAGTGTTATTTCTGTATGTAAATAACCGCCTTGAAAAAAAGAGAGGAAAGTTCTCAATGATTCTGTTCTTGTTACAGATAATCTGAAATGTTCACTTCCTTCTGGTCTAAATATCAAAATTCCTGTAAGTACTAACTGAAATCAATTAATACTCCAGGATCTTGGTTTTTTATGGCTTCGCTATCAAGTAATCGTCTCTGTTATAAAGAACGCCATCGGAAACACCCATACTCTTCCAAGTGCAATAACGAAACTCTGTCACTAAATACGAAATAGTCAAAACCATACAAATCCAAAAATAGAATAATGACCCAATTCAGGACATAGTCGCACTTGAACGCAGCAAAATGTGATCATATTTGAAGCATACAAATTTCAAAGTCAAAACTTTAGGAACATCAATAATTCTGGTTTACAATTGGTAGTCTATCAGTTCACTAGATTTTTCACAATCAATCTGAATGTCACCAGAAAGCTGCTAAAAAATCTAACCACACCTTCACGTCCAATGGCTTATGAGTCTCCGGCATGGATAATGCACGTTCAAGCAGGTCCATAGGGCACTACTTCGAGGCCCCATATTAACCTCAATATTGGAATGATATCTTATTGTTTATTCTTAATTACGAATATGGGATATTTTTCAGTATCGGGAATGATTTTTGTAAATTATATCAAAGTTTTCCAATTTACTTTTTTCCAAATGTATGCTGATGGTAAAACAAAACATGGATTATAGACGTGAAGATGTTTTGAAATGTAACAAGTTGTTGACCAGTATGCTGTGGTTGATACTAGTACAGTAGTAGGGTTTGTGTTTTCTTCATCACCCGAAGACGCAAACTTAATTAGTGAAACTCACGCAAGAAGAGTGTTGCGGTTCTAAGGTTTTAGAAAAATGCTTGTTTTGAATTTAGAGTTTTTGAGTTTGTGAGTCATATTCACTCACATATGATATTTTTGCCATTCAAAAATGTAGTGAATTCAGTTTAATTAAAAAAATTACCAAAATTTCCTAAAATCGATATTACATGCCGTATACTCTTAGTTCTTGTTCTTAAATTGTGACCTCAAAGCTCCCAAACAGATACTTCTTCTCTTTCAACCAATTAAATTGAATGGGCATCAAGTACAGATACTGGTTGATGGATGGATTGATTGAATTCAGTTGATTGTTGATGATGACAGTTGATGATATTTTAAAAAAAGTGATTTTCTTACTAGTAGAGTTTATCATTAACAAAATGAGTCTAGAAGAAGCAACATTTGTTGAAATTGTATATATATAATTACGTTCCGATTGGTAATACTATGACTTAACATTCAATTTTTGGGATGAAAATTACGTTGTAAGAAACGACCAGTCTTATCAAATTCGTTAGACAACGATATACACTAAACGAAAGAGAAACACTGAGATGAGAACTAGGATGTATAAATTGACCCTTAGTGTTCTAAGCACTCTCAAACCACAAAATTCTTGATTTGATTTTTCGTACTCATGCACTGAATTTTTAATATCCTCCCCATTTCTGAATTTCACCTTTCTCACTGAATATTTTTTGGTATTGGAATACTAATAACAGAAATGGGAAAATGAGGAACTTCTTTCCTTCATTTTCAAGGTCAAGAGAATTCGGATTTACCCCGTTGTATTTATTGTTTGAACAATCCAGATTTAGTTCACCTAGACATTTCGATATATGATTTAACTGTTTTTGGGAGAGAAGGCTTTTGGCTTTCTACTACTCGATCTTGATGCACAAAAATGTGGGAATCTTCTAAAGAAGGAAGTAATAAATTTCAAAAGAAGTAATTCTATACACAAACTGAAGGAAAAATCCCCCCTGAAACAGCTACTTTTATATAAATATTGAATTACATGAAAGAAAAATTATTTCGTAACAAATACTTTTATGTGAACAAAAAACTCTTCTCTTTACTCAATGTGTATCATTATACAATCGAATCTGATATCAGTCACATGATTCCTACACAATATAATAAATGAAACAGGAACACTGTCATCTTCACTGGTAGCGTCGATGTTTCGCCGTAATACACTTGTCTAAGGTTCTTCAGTACCAATCTGGATAACATTATAAGAAAAAGCACACAATTCATATATAAATTACGAGTTTATTTCACGGAATGAATTTGATATATTCATGTCATCGATAACATCGTAATGATATTCATTCGCTTATTTGATTAAATATTTAACTGTATATGATTTTTTAGAATAATCATATATTGCTCAATTTTCGAAATATGTGTGAGTGACGAACAATTGAATTCATCTTAAAGATAGTTTTTACTTTCCATTATCAGAAATTTAGTTGGCTCACTATGTACTTCGAACTTTGTAAACACATTGACGTTTTTACCTGCATTACAGCGTAGGTAGATGATGATAATACGACCTAATTCAGACCAATCATGACAGGCATCGTCCAGAATTGCACACTGCATTGCGTCACTTTATTATACTTTATACAACTTTTGAAAGGGCTTCTTTCCTGCTCTATGATGGGGTGTCGGGATAAATATAGGAATATTTATTCGGTCTTTGTACGATTTTTGAATGTCGTCGTTTGAATTGAAGCTAGGTATATGCGATGGCATTGTTGATCTATCGCAATTCAAGAATTGGTATACGTTGTGTGTACACTGTTTACCGATGAGAATCTGCATCTGTCTTATTTCATTTCAACTTCTTCGTGAGATTGAAGAAATATGCGTCACAACGAAAGAAGAATGACTAAACAAATGAAAGAATCTGTTGCCTTTTTATGTCTTTACTGGCACTGTACTCTCATACTGAAAACTATTTTTTATAGATTCTCTGCATCCTATCGATATTCAAATTAGATAATAGTAATAATAATAATCATAAACGTCTTTATTACTACAATCACCCAAAAAATAACAATATTAAGTTCTTAATGCACATATAAATTTATAGTAAAAGGCGAAATTCAATTTTCGCAGTTATGCAAATAACTACAAAAGTGTTCTTTCACTTAACCTAAAAAGTATCTACATGGGTATTGAAGGAGCATATCATTAACACAAGTTTATGAATATTTGAATAAATATCAGTGACTGGCGATGATATAAAACTAGTCAAATTATTAATTCAAGAAAAAATTGAAGAAGATAGAAAAGCGGAATGGTGAAACGTTCATCATATTATTGATTTTGAAAAAGATATAATTTCAATTTGATTTTAAACAGAGAGAGTGGCAGTTTTTTCAAAGTCCAGGAATGGAATTGAATACTTTACCTGTCTGGTAACTGAAGGAGCGTTTGAATAAATGGGTTGTGAAAGAGCCTTTGAACCTGATGTTAATATTATGAACATCGGTTCGAAACGTCACCTTCCTATGCAGGTAAGAAGGAATTTTATATAAGAGAATCTTGTGATATAGGCAGGCAGCATGTAGTTTTCTCCTATTCTCCATATTTAGCCATCCTACTTCCTTGAGCTTGTGAGATATTCTGTTTCTTCTTCTTATTTCATATATAAGTCTCAAACAAGAATTTTGGACTTTCTGAATTTTTTGTTTATGGTGACTTGTCAGGTTCGGCCCATAAAGAGTATCTGCAAAAATCAGTTGTGCCAGTACTAAGCTCTCAATTCAAATGATAGGCAGTGACTTTTACTATGTATTAGTTTGAGGGAGGCACAGGCTTGTTGAATGTGTCTGTTGGTGTGTTTTTGAAACCTCGAATGAGAATCAAATAAAATGTCAAGGTTTCTGGCTTCATCAACAACATGAAGTGTATCTGCATTTATGTGAATTTCAACGGAATTGATGATTTTACTCCTACTTTAGATTTTTCTGTGTTAATAAATAGCGAGTATGAAGTTGTTAGTTCAATAAAGTGTCTAATAGCAGAGTCTATGATTCCGCAGGCTTCTTTAACATCTTCTGGATAAAAACTGTGATAAAATTGAGTGTCGTCAATGTAAAGATGTACATTATAGGTTTCAAATTTTCTCAGAAAGTAAATAGTAGGGAGCAATGAACCCAAAACTAATCCTTGTGGTATATCTGCCTTCAGTTCCAGATCATTCGACACTTGAGAATCCAACCAAACGTGCTGCTTTCCACCTTCCAGATAATTGCCCATAAGTTTGGCAGAGATATCAGATAACCCCATGTGTAAGATGTAAGATTCAAGGTATCGAATGCTCTGCTGAAATCCAAGAGAACCAATGTCGTGTCATCACTAATATGTATAGGAGTGCAAAACCTTAACCACTGCAGTCTTCCACACAGAGGGATAAACGTTTTCAGAAAGACATATATTTATTATATGGGTTATATAAGTGATTATATGAGGGCAGCATAATTTAATTAATCCCAAGTTTGATTGAACACATCCCATAGTATTTGTACTGACCTCGCGAATAGTTGTGTAAACAAATACGTCATTAACTTCTAGAAACTAAAAATTTGAATTGTTCCTTCTAGAAGTTCAATTGTTCCTTCTAGAAGTTCGAAAGTGCACCTGAAAATTCAGAAAACGGGATATTATTCACAAAAAAATCAATAATATTTTCTGGATCCTTCAGATATTCAGGAATATCTGTCGATACATTTACGATTTTATTGTATTTTAGTGATTTTCAGAGCTCTTTTGTATCAAACATTAATGATAATGATGATATCACAATCCTGCTTATTCTGATAGTGTGGTCAATAATTCATGCATCACCTCATGCATTATGTCAAAATATTTTCGTATATGTTCTGTTGACGCAATCTTATGAATTATTCAAAGCTACCTTGATAAT
>WOGN01007731.1:0-11671 GCA_015342105.1 Leptinotarsa texana | reverse complement strand
TCAGTCCACTGAAATTATAAAAATATAAGTTTTGACTACATAACCGCCTAGTGGGTCCATATGGGTACAGCGATATTTACATGAATTTTTAACTGTCGCTTGTAATCTTGATACAAAAATATGTACACTACGTTATATTTTAAGATCTTTTAAAATATGTAAAATTGATTTAATCCTAAAAAAAGGTACTGAAAATATACTTACATAAATCGGATGTCCATTATCAAACACTGTTAACTATAACACGATTTTGTAACTTACTTCGCTTGTGAAATCTAATGAAACACTGATGAGTATTCATCAACGCAGGTCCAGACAACTCTAAATAAAGTATTCATGCGTTAAACTTAATGTTGGTTGCCTATTTTATTATAATTTTATTGTACCTTTACAGCTTGGTCCATATGGTGACTCTAGGCGCTAATGGGTTAATTTCCTGAGACCTCTGTGGTTTTACTGAAAAGTATAACACTCAACAAATTCATATCTCCGCTCGATCATAACATAGATGAATTCGCAAAATTCAATTGTACGTAATCACTTTTTTCTCTCTTCTGCGAGTCTTCTATATTCTTTGAATAGGTTGTTTCACGAGTAGGTTGAATCCATGTGGTTTTCTGGATTTGCAAGGCACTTTGCGGTAGTAGCATTGATATCCCATTCTTCTCGCCAGCCGGCAGTTATGCTGAAACCGGCATCATGAAGAGACTTTCCTGTTCGGACAGGGGGACGCCTGGAGCGGAGTCGCAAAACATGATCAAAACTAAACAGAACTAAAACCAAATGCGGGAGATGCGCTGAATCACTTTTAAAATGGAGTAAAAACTTTTCTGCCAGGTGTGACTGTGAAGGTAATATGCAAACAATCAGCCACTTCCTGACAGTGACTAAGGACGCAATTGAATATTTACGTAACTTATTTGATATCTGTTTGTAAACCTAGTTTTCTGTGTCCTTTAACACTTTTATACAATTATGTTTTGTATGTTAACTTTTGTGATGTGAATAATCTATACGCTGTTTGCTCTATTTCTCAATATTGAAGGAGTATTTGACAATTCACTACCTAAATTAATAGAATTGTCACTGGCTAGGAAAGGTATAGAATCGAATGAAACTGGCTGGATCTATGCCATGCTGGTAAACAGAACTGCAACTACTACTCTTCAAGGCGGGGCCATTAGGTTCAGGAATAATACCCCAAAGTGGGATATTGTCTTCCCTTTTGTGGTCGCTCTGATGGATAGTCTGCACAATGCCCTCGACAGAAGAAAAGTATATCTGAAAGCTCATGCTGATGATCTCATCTTGTCAATTTCCACGTCGAGAAGGGTAGCTTGAAATATACTCCAAAGCACATTGGGCGTTGCCTATTACCAGATGTCTATCAACCACAGCAAAACTGTGATGTTTCCCTTCACTAGGAGGAGAAGATTGGACGATCCAACTCCACTTTTCCTCAATGGTGAGGTCATTTCATTTGGAACGGAGGTGAAATATCTTGGCATTGTCCTAGATGAAGAACTCACCTGGAATGCTCACTTGCAAGAAGTTTTACACAAAGCTACACTGTCCCTATGGACATGACGAACGATTCATTGTGAAATTTAGGGTTTGGGCCCCAAAAAATTCCATTGGAGTTACGTGATGATTTTAGACCAATGTTAACTTATGGTGCAATTGCCTGGTGGCCAAAGGCTTTACAAAAAATGGCTCAGACGAAGCTCTTTGGCTCACACAGACAGATTCGTCTGGCTATCAGTGGTGCTATCAGTATCACACCATCAGCGACCATAAAGATCCTTCTAGATCTACCCCTTCTCTACATTTTTCTGGAGAGCAAGGCTAGATGGTTAGGTTGGGTTAGGCCTAAAGTGAGTGGGCCAATTTTACCTTCCACCGCAACACGCAAGGGTTTATTGTGGCTCTCACCTAGTCACACTCTGCCAAATAAGTCGAGCTTTCTAACTAGGCCGTTTAGTTTGTATGGTGAGTGGTATTTCAGGTCAGATGGTAAGAGTACGGCTCTGCCGAACTCTAAGAACATGATTCGGTTATCAGCGGGCAGGCACAAAGTATATGCTCTGCCGTTTAATCATTTTTCAAGCAGAGGCGACACATACTGTCGACAGTCCAAGTCTCTGCATATGATGATTCAAATGACAGTGACATGTAAGAAAGCCTGTTAGACATCGTAGTTCATCCCTACTGCAGTACAACATCTGTTTGGTATTAAGCTTCGAGAGTGAATAAACGTCTTGGAGTGAGCCAATCCTGGAAGATATCATGTTTTTTAAAATATTTCTTACTAATTATCTAATAACTGGTTAGATCTACTCATTGCGCACATCGTTCAGACTTCATGACCACATAAAGTAAAAAATTATTGCTGTTTATCGACAATAACCTCTTCGAGAAAATGAATTCTCCTAGAGGATGAATTTTAATAAATTCAACAACAAAATTCACAGAAGAACAACGGTCCTCGATCATTTCTGAAGTTCCACTGCCATTTCTGAAACAACTGTAGAGGGAAGTCAGATTTTCTAAGTCGGGATTTCACTTTTGAAAGGAATGATTTGATCTAATTTGAATAACAAAGCTCCAAACCAAATTCACGGATCATACTTCATTCAAAATTTCACGGTATGACTTCACAACATTTCTGAAGTATTAGGATCTCTTCAGAAAATCGTTTGTGAATAATGATTGATATTCCTCTGACTGGAGTTTTCCGCCTCTAATTATCCCTTTCAATAACGGCAGTGAACTACCAACATCAGAAAAATACTTGGAAAATAAACTTGTGAGCGAATAGAAATCGATAACAGATTTCAATCGCCATGAGCGAGGATTTACAAAGGAAATTGAAGTCTTGGAAATTGAGTCCACATAATATACTCTGAATTGAAATATGACGACGATGAACCAACGGAGATGATTTAGAGATCGATACCGCTAGTTAGTTTTCTGAGGTTAAAAATTATGATGGAGATGAAGGACCCCCCGACAGTTTCAAATAACCTATATTTGATAGGACCCAAATCAAAATCAAGATACTTAAGATACAGGGTGATTTAATAATTCTATTCAGTCGGTAGCCAGCCGGTTCGACGTGGATGCTTTGTTGACTCACTCGAATTGACTGCCGTGTTGGTCGGTGGTTCGAGCCCTAGTCTGAACGATCGGTTTCCACTTGCTATGGTCCCACCCGTGTTAGAAATCACACGTTCAAAGGTAAGACCTCATTGATCCTTAGTTTGCACAACGGAGAAACAGAATTTTCAAACAGATATTCAATTTACTTATTCTTCGTATAATACATATCGAAGCGTATAATTATAAACTGAAATCCAGGTCTAGACTCAAAAAAAAACTGACAAATATAAATCACTTTGAAACAACACCCCGTACATTAGAATTTTGAACAGGGTAGGATTTTTTTTACCTTTTCATTCGACTCGAATGTTAATATTCCGAAATCATTTTTCATTCGTCACCGATAAATTGCTTGTCGTACCCAATGAAGTAATCAAAATTTCCTTAATTCCCCACCAATTTTTGTGAAGCATTGTTGGAGAAATATATATTTGGGAAAAATTGCTTCGATTACCCATTCACGAACGTAATATATGTTGAAAGAAATATATCGACGTTGTGCCTCTTTTTCATCCCAATTTGATAATATCAATTGCAATGTTTAGGAGCTGCAGAATCATTAGCTATCTCTCGAATTCTTAGAAGACTCATTTTTGCGTCATTATCGAAATTTTTTGTTATATGTACAACTTTTCATGTCGGAATAATATTCCATATCTTTGAGAATTTGCTTTTACTATTTCAGTAACATAATGGTGCCTGGATAGAGGAGAGTTGCCAAAATCGCATCGTCTCCTAAACCGTACCACATTAATTTTAATTCGAAATAGAGTGACGACAGCGTTCGAGCGGTACTACCAGCAAGTACTGCTTAATTGTAGTGTCAAGACTAAGTTTGAGGCGTATGCGTTTACTCTTTAAGTTGTGAAAGTTTTCCTTTTTTGGAGCTAGTTGATAGTGTTTTGGAAACTTTTTCGTGAGAACGTAGTGACTGCCAAGGTACGTACTGATATTATTCATTAATAATTTGTAAAACTAACACTAATATTGAGTGTTTCAGTCAGTCGTTTTATGCCTCCACGTGTGTGAGATATTAGAAATAAGGTAATGTTTTCGGAGAGTCCCAGTTGCCTTAATCGTACCTCTAATGGTTTTTCAATTGTACCGGTACGATTTTGGAGCCCATTGAATACCATGATAGATATTCGTCATTTTTTGTATGTGAATACTGATATATTGCTAGGATTAGTTTGTTTTTTGAATAAATAAAGTAGCGTACTTGATTGTAACATAATTTTTGTGTTTCAGAATGTCAAAACAAAAGTATGGAACGTGGAATGAAGATGATATGAAAAGAGCTCTAGCTACTTATAGGAACGGAGATATGGATTTCAATCAGTGCTGTATAATTCCAAAACCGACACTTAAGCGTCATTTAGACAGTAAAAATGTGAAGGTCAATGAAGGTACCAAAGCTATAGGACGTCACCCTACATCACCACCACCATCTTAAAAAACTAGAAGCGTGTTTCTTTGGGCTCACAATAACGAACTTGCGTAGACTCGCATTTCAAATTGTTGTTAGAAATGGTATCCCTCACGCCTTTAATTAGGAGAAATAGATCGCTGGTAAAAAATGGTATTACAACTTCATGAAACATAACAAAGACATCTCCCTTCGTGAACCTCAGGGCAAGGGCACAAGGGTTTTCTAAACACAATATCAAATAATTCTTTGACATTTTGAAAAATACTATTGATGAAAATAAAATTGATGCAACTACTATTTTCAACATTGACGAGACAAGCGTAAGCACCGTACAAAACAAATGTCAGAAGGTGAAAGCTGAAAAGAGAAAACATGCGGTAGGGTCGAAATCTAGTGGAGAAAGAGGTGTCAATGCAACTGTTGTGTGCTGTTCAAGTGCAGCAGGCATGTATATTATACCCCTGATTATTTTCAAAAGAATGAGGATGTGTAATGAATTGATGGTTGGAGCTCCACCTGGAAGTTTAGTTGATGTGTTAAAGAGCGGATGGATAAATTCAGATCTGTTCGTAAAGTGGCTTCGTCATATCATTGATATTGTAAAGCCAAAGAAAGAAAAGTTCTTCTCCTTCTTGATGGCCATTCTTCTCAATCTAAGAACTAAGAAGTATTGGTAATCGCTCGAAATGCTGGAGTAATTATGCTGCAATAACCAGGACACACTGCAGCCATCAGACAGGTCATTTTTCAAGCCTTTCAAAAGTTACTTTGCCCAAGCGGTAGAAAAATGACTGCGAACAAATCCTGGCTTGAGAGTCACTCAATACCAGATTTCACAATTAGTAACTGAAGCATATGGTGAGGCTGCGACGAATTGAGAATTCAATTCGTGTAATGGATTCAAATGCCGTGGTGTGTGGCCCGTTGACTCCTCCATCTTTAAAGGGTCAGACTTATTGCCAGCAGAATATCTCAACCCAAATTTAGATCAGAATCGAGTGAATGTTTAGATCAAGAGAAAACTTGCTTGGGTGAAAATCAGACTCTTGATATTGAAGTAACCTCATCTAACAGGCCAACAAGTTTAACTTCAAAACTGAATGTTCCCATCGAGGAAATGTCTCCACTTCCAAAACCACCCGAAAAGAGAAATGGATCTGAACTCAGATCTAATTCAAAAGTGCAAAAAGCAGTTATATTAACCAGTAGCCTCCACAAAAATGAAATTGAAGTATGTCATGAGCTGAAATCAGCTAAAGAGAAGGTCAACGAGCTCCAGATGAAAATACGCCCTTTATCTGACGAGATGAAAGTAACCGAGACATCGATAAGAAAAAAAACAAAGAAGGCTGTCGTTTCAAAAATAGATCCAAATCTAGTAATCCTAAGCCAAGCTGGAACTTCTGCCTAGAGTGACAACATCATTGAAATCGAACCTGAAAATCTTAATAAAACACAGACCAAAAAACACTTTGTATCTAAAAAGTATAAGAAATTACTGCATTTCATTGTTTCATCCACTTCATTTTCAACTTTATCCAAGGTGGTTCGATTTAGATAGTTGGAGGTATGATTGGGGCAACTAGTTTACTGAATCTAACCGATTGTACCACTTTACAAAAAGTGATTCACTTAAGTCTAATATCATCATATCAGATACTGAAATTTACATTTACCTGTCTAAATAACCAATACTTCTTAGGGTTACGGTATTTTTGCACAAGTTCTTCCTATAAGGTGTAAAAAAAATAAGATGTAAAAAGAGGTACGATTTAGGCAACCTTCCTCTTATTGGTATCCAATGTGGCAACCGGCATAATAATTGAAGCAGTTTGTGAAAATGTATGTTATGGATATGTGTGGTTCTGCGACAGTAATCTAAAAGTAGTTTTAGTTATCTCCTGATGATGTCAACTCGGTTAGCGAAACACGCCTATAGAGACAGCATTTTTGTTCTGGTAGGAAAAAAGTAATTTCAAAAGATTAATTAATTGCCAGAGGTTTTTAATTCGATGAAATGAAATCAAAATATCTTCAAATTGAGGAATTGCATGAAAAAGTAATTCCTACTGCTAAATTATATCATCCATGAAAATTCACACATGAAATAATCACTAGTTTCATAATTCATATTCATACTATGTATGAATAATTATCTGTAGACAAAATACTTTTTTTCTCAAAAAGTTTCTTCAGCTATTACAGTTGTATGTATTTGTTTTTCATTTTGTCTTATATTTTTGAAAAATTAATCTGAATAAAAAACCAAACTGAAGCGAGACCTGAACATATTTGAATTTTCAGTACAAATCGTATGAAACAAATCAATATACAGGGCGTTCCAACGAAAACTTGACCCCCCCCTGTAAGTCAGAAACGGAGGTGTAATTCAAAATGTAGAAGAAGATGTCAATAATTATTTTTAGGGGGTCCCTGCAGTCAGCAACAAAATAACCTCCATCTATTTGAGTTGAAGGGGGTATATTTTTAGAAGTGATTAATTTTTGGGAAAGAGAGTTTTTGTCTTTCTTCTACTCCATCTTGGTACACAAAAAAAAATGTGGGAATCTTCCAAAGAAAGGAAGGAAGTAATCAATTTGAAAATAAGTAACTCTATACGTGGATGTGTAGATCAAGCAAAGAAGTAACTTTCAGACACAAACTGGAAGAAAGTCCTCCTGGAACAGCTACTTCCATATAATCATTGAATTACACGAAAGAAAAAATTCTTTCGAATTTGATTCAAGGTGAGTAGTAGAAAGCCAAAAACATTCTTTCCCAAAAATTAATCACTTCTGAGAATATGATCCCTCCATTCAAATAAGATTCCTCTTGGCTGAGATTGAATCAAATAGGCAAATGAATGGCATTACAATGTCATCGATGACATAAGTAGATCAAACTTATTCCGTGACATTAAAAATTGTAATTCATGAATAAATTGTATGTATTTTCTATAATGTTATTCAATTTTTTACTGGAGAGCCTTAAGGCAAGTGTCTTACGACAAAACATCGATGTATACCAGTGAGGATGACAGTGTTCCATCTAAGTGCAATTTGTTACCATTCATTCAAAGTAAAACTCCTGTAAATAATATCTGATTTTCTTCCATAACGAATGTTTGGAATACAAACTGAGTAGAGAAAAGTGTCTTCTGTATAGTTCAGTGTTCATATAAAAATATTTGTTTCGAAATAATTTTTTCTTTCGTGTAATTCAATATTTATATGAAAGTAGCTAAACCAGGAGGACTTTCTTTCAGTTTGTGTCTGAAAGTTACTTCTTTGCATGATCTATACAGAGTTACTTATTTTCAAATTGATTATTCCTTTCCTTTCTTTGGAAGATTCCCACATTTTTTTTCCGTTTTGTATCAAGATGGAGTAGAAGAAAGCCAAAAACTTTCTTTTTCAAAAACCTCCATCTAGTTTCATACACTCTACTTTCGAAAGCATTTTTTACATTATTGAAGATGTTCAGAGTCAGAAATAGACTTTCCCGAACAATTATCTGTCGCAGGTTTTCTAAATTTGTAGAATTTATTTAATTAGTAGTAAACGATTTGCAATAGACAACACTGTTAGTTTTTTTCTGCACTGGTAGTTTTTGTTGAATCTATTTGTCGCAGAACAAAAAATAGATATTTGGACCCTTTCATTTATCCACGAATTATTATACAGTCATCCTTGTTCAGTGTGTTCCAACATGGTTTATTCTAGTGAAAAAAGAATCGAAATTGTTGCAACCTATTATGGAAATAATGAATGTGCCAAGGTTGCTGCAAGAATTCATAATACCAATCATCCAGACCACAACGTGAGCCATCAAAACGTTAAACAGTTAATGGATGAGTTTCGAAATTCAGGTTCTGTTTACAACAGGAAACAAGAAACATCACCTCCTGTCAGAAATGACGGAGTTGAAGTTGCAGTTTTAGGACATAAACAAATGGATAATCGACAATCTATCAGCCAAGTAGGTATAGGGGCTGGTGTATCAGCTACTAGCGTTTTTTGAATTTTGAAAGCCTACAAATTCCATCCTTCCAGAATAAGTCTAGTACAGAAATTAAACGGAGATGATCCTGAACGTCGACTTCAGTTTTGTGACCAAAAATTGACCAATAACCCCCGAACCTATTATATGCTACATATTTTTCAGACGAAAGTTTTTTCATGTTGAATGGTGAAGTGAATAGACATAATTGTCGTTACTGGAGCGATGTGATTGCTCATTTGGTTATAGAAACACATTCACAAACTCTACAAAATGGAATGTCTGAGCCGGTTTTCTTGGTAATCATATAGTTGAACCATTATTCATAAAAGGTTATCTCAATGGAGACACAAACACACCTCTATATTTTGATGTTCGGGACGAACGTTTTCCAATGCGTTGGATCGGCAGAAGGGGTCCAGTAGAGTGGCCAGGTAGATCACCTGATCTCACACCAATGAACTTCTTTTTGTGGGGACACCTGAAGTCAAAAAAGTACTCTACTAAGCATACAAATCCAGAAGACCTGCGACAGAGAAAGGTTCGGGAATGCCGATTGCTGACTACGGACATCTTGAATAATGTACGAGAGTAGATTGTATTATTGTGTGAAAGTAGGTGTAGGTCATTTCCTTAATTAAACGTTCAACATTTAATTTCTCAATATATAATGACCCAATTTCGACAAAAATCACAAAGGTAATAGAAAGACAAAAGACCTTTCAAATGATGTATCACTCGATCTCCCAGGTTTTGGAAAAAATAGGGAGGGTAGTTGCGGACCGCAAGGGATGAATTTTTGGATTTGATTTCTAGAAATAAAAATTAACGTATTCTTCAAAATTTTCGATTTCACGTCCGTTTACCACTTACCGGGAAGGTCAGGTTTTCATTAGAACGCCATGTATTTTTCCATATCGAGAAATACTGTCTACTGATATCTTCAGATTTTCGCATCCGAAAGCAACTTATGAAAAACATCCATCGAAGAGTGTGTTACATTTTATGTCGTTTTGTATTCAAAAACAGGGATAGTGAATGGTGATATCATTATTTTCGTGAAACAGACTTTGACTTGTAATGCGATTTATTTTTTTGTATCACTCATGTTCCTCCTATAATTCTACTCGATCAAAGATTATGAAGGAATGTGAAAAAGTTTCAGTGTCTTTCGTTTAAATTTGGTGACAAAAAAATCATGAAGGACCTCGTTACTTTACTTTCAATGTTTTGTTATCCATTTTACTTCTAGTTTTAGACAACTTCTTTCATTCTTGGATGATATTGATACTGGTTTTGATTATTTGCTTGGTGCAGAATTGTCCAAACTCTGCCTGCATAACGGGTCAGAAGATTAATTTAATATAGACCAGATTCACAGTTTTGTGAAGGAAAACATTACAGTTTTCGTGCCAAGAAATGCGGAAAGAGTGGGTTTTCGTCTGATGTATTTTAAGAAAAAAAACCTTCACATTTTTATGAATCAGTTGGAGAGTGCAGCATAAACATATACGCATTTCATTCATGTAGAAATTGGATGCACGTTTACATATTGAAAGGCGTATTCATGGATATGTTTTTATCATGAAGCAGTATTTTTGAGCCATATCAGTAATGCAAATCACTGGAGTTTTTCCCAATACCAAACTGTTATTTTCAACACCCCGACACTTGTTTAAATCACCAAGTGATGAAATTTAAAGAGGCAGTTTGATATTTCTTTTCAAAATGATCATTTACTGATTGGAACACGTGTCGAGTTATTAAAAAAAGGGTTTGGTATTGGTATCAAACTCCAGTAAAATTTAATACTTCACCAAAGGCTTCAAGGAGTGCATCACAAATACGTATCACTGATATTTTTTCATTAGTTTTCAATCAACTCTGTTGATTCTGAAGTGAAGTTATTTACAAATGGACAAATACGAATGGAGGCACTCTGAGAGTGCCCTGAGGATATTCCTGTACCCTCATAGCAATAGATATAAAAAATATAACCCCTTCAAATCATATTCCAGGAATATTTCATAAATATACATTTGAGGATATTGCTATGAATATGCCATGGATATAAATATCTTCCGGAGAATATTCCCTGGAAGTGCTCCTGGCGAATCTTTCATATAGTCGAAGAAAATTCCTTGGGACAATTCTTGGAATATCTTGAAATATTCTTAGAATATGTAAGGTATATTCCATGCAGAATATTCCAGAGATAGAACCCGAAGAATATTCATAAAATATTCGGATATCCATAGTTTATTCTAGGTATATAAAATAGGGAATCACGATAGCATATTCTTCAAATATATCTTACGATTATTCTAGGAATATTTGGAATATTCCAAGACTGTGACGAGTAACTGCACATTCTTAGAATACTCCAAATATTCCTATAATAATCTCTTCATACTTTGATGCAAGATCCATACAAGTAATGAAACACATAATATTCATGAAAAAATATATTTCAAAAACAATATACACTGAAATATTCGACATTTCTAGCAATATTGAAAATGAAAATTCTAATTCGAGATATTTATTCACTGAATAAAAAATTCCTGAATATTGTCATGTTACAAATATTAGAAATGTATTCAACTACTCTCAAAAAATGTATACTGAAAAATATACTAAAATAACAACTCTGTTAATGCATCAGCACTAATTGAAAAATAATAAATATATCATTTCTTCGAAAAAGAAGGAAATGTATTACATCAAGAAGAGCGAGGTATAAGTTTCTCACTTCAAAAAATAAACCCACAAATGAAGTATTTTCAGTGAGTGGTATGACAAACGTTACTCACCAAAAGAGTTTTCCTGATATTTGTCAAACAATGCATCAGCCAGTGTTTCAATATCTACCTGGGACGAAATGGACATTAACGTTCATTATCACTATTTGAAAGTGGCACAATAAAATTGAAATAATTACTCATTATGTTTTCAGTTTCTTGACGCACTTGCCGGTACCAGGTACCACTCCTTTTCCTCTTGGGCATATTAATACTACCTTGAAGAGTAATAAAAATTATGAAAACAAATGATAGAAAACAATGTCATTCATATTATGAATGT
>WOGN01007730.1:0-11671 GCA_015342105.1 Leptinotarsa texana | reverse complement strand
TATATATATACATTGTGGATCGAAAATGAATTGTTACGATGTTACGATGACAAAGTTTGTACATATTTCCGAAATATCTATGAATAAAAATTAAGCAAATAGGGTCTTGATTATATAACAATTCTCCTCTTATACTGGACGTTCAATGACCTTTTAGTTCCAAGGATTCACGAGGTATCCGATAGACGTAATTTACAGAATCGCTGCTCACTGTTGGTGGTTTGGACTTCGTGAGGTGGATACTCTAAAAAACTATTAGAACAAACATGGTCCAGAAGGCTTTAGAGAATGGACAAAGAAGTAAAATCGTCACAAATGGTCTCTCTTTTGTTGAAAGATAGGAAATATGGATTTGAATTCAACAATAGAACCTTTCAGATTTTTAAAAGGAGCATTTACCTTGTGAATATGGGTACATCAGGACAACTAAAATATCTGAAGGAGAAAAAAATTAATCGAGAGCCCGGAAGCACGTCTGGAGTCACCAATACAGTATCGGAAACTGATTCAACTGAATCACAATATAATCACGCATTCCAGTTGTGAAACTGAAAACATATGGTAACCTTTCATTACAAGAAGAAGCGGAACGAATCAAAAAATATTTTCAAAATCAACCTATTATCAACATTACTGAAATTGAACAAATCCAAATATTTTTTTGAAACCTTTCAAAGACAGCCAATCTCTTTCATTTATTCATTTATATCAGCATGTACAATTGCGGTTAATCATATTCGATTTTCTCGTTACACATTAAATTGTATCCAGAACATGTTTTTCTGAAAATAACAATTTTCATGTTGGTCTCCTTGTTTGAATAAATTCTGCTAGGGTAGATCCATTTCGGCATTCGATATTTGAAGTTTATGGCGAATAATCTATGACTATTTAGTTTAATAACGACTATAATTTATAAAAAATACGTGTAACAATTTTTATGAATTGTTTTGTGTTTACTCAGTAGGTATGCGAATAGGTTATGAAGTATATTTCATACCATCAGGTAATTATATACATTGTGGATCAAATATTTCTTGTGAATATTTTGAAACATATTTTCAATATATCTGTAGGTAAGAAATGGTAAAGAAGTGGTTCTCTATAAATTTTTCTCCTATATCGTTTAACCGAAAGACCTACAGTAGATTTTTTGGTATTTTTTTTAATATGTATCCGAAAATTGGCAATTTTGCCATAATTTAACCTACTCCTTCTTACAGTTATGAGATCACCATGCATAGACTCCCTAACCAGATTTTTTTACGAATGTTTTTTTTTGTATTTTCTTTGACTGGGCATCAAATTTGATACCCTATAGAAATACATTATGTGACAGAACAACGTTTGCCGGGTCAACTAAAAACGTAATCGTTACCCCACAAATATTAAACATTTCATACAAGTCGATGTGTAAATGGATTTACATTAGGCTATAACAATGATCCGTATTGAGTTATGTTATGACAATCTGGCTCAGATTTTATTGTCGTAGTATGTCGGTGATATTAGGAAAAAGGTAATTCTTCAAAGGCCTAGTAATAGAAATAGATACATTGATTTCCCAAAGGTCCTAGAGATCAAATAAGTTAAGGACCAGGATTCATTTGAAAAGATTCAGAATGATAACTTAAAAGAGAAAAATATTCTAATGGTTTCAGACAGAATAAGAAAAGTTACATTTTGTTGGTCAGTTTCAAATATTCTTCTAGTATTCAATGGAAATGTTTCCCTTTAGCCGTCAACATATAAAATATATAAGCAATAACAGACGAGCAAGACAGCATATTAGCTTTATTAAAACAAGCGAAGTCTTCTGCTAGTCGCTGGAGTGGAACATTATTTTATTGCATCCTCTCAGTGTGGTCCTTATTTTACTTATGAACACTGTTGCCATCTCCTCCTTACATTTTTTAAGTTATAATCAAGAAAATGGATTACGTGAAACACATTCGAAATTGCAAGTTTATTTGAATTCATTTATGCGACTCAGGAGTCGCTAGCAAACTATAGCATACCGAGATGAATATAGTTGAAAAATATAGCGAAGACAGCGTTCCACGACAAATTCCATTACAGTCAATTGCTTTTTAATGTTCAGATATATGACGTCAACAGAACGTTAGGTTCTCCACTACTTCACAATATAAAAAAAATATATACCAGTTTTTTGTTATGAATCATTTTTCAGTTGAAGGAATATGGGCAATCTGTACATTCAAATATTACATTGAATCAACACTGTGGATTCTCATCAGTAACCTTCGATCCTTTCTGGGATTTGTCTCGCACTATACCACAAAGAACTGGCTAATTGAGTTTGTCACAATGCTTGGATTTCTTCACAAAAGAAGAAACCCTGGATGGAGATGGAAAACAAACCTGTTCGAGGTACAAGGAAAGAAGTACACAAAGTACCTATCAATCCACAAGTTTTCTTGTATTTTAGTAATTCATTTAAAAATATATCTCCAACGGAAAGATTCAGAGGAAAATTGAATGTTGCCATTGAGTTTTCTTTAGAAGGATTATATATGAGCAATTATGCAGCAGACAATGAACAGGAGGGAACAAAGCAGCACTTTTGAGGTGTTATTTTATTTCTCTCTTTCAATGAGCTAAATTCTGTTAATTGATTTCTATTCCATGATTGTTCTGATAATAAACAATTGTACGGTTGTATGTAAAAAAAATAATGAAGTTAGTAAACTGAAGAAAGTATTTCAATGTTTATATGAAAGTGGCTCTATCTACAAGTATGTAGTTGGAAGTTAGTTTTTTGCATGATCTACACATCTTTATATTGAGTAAATTTTTTGAAAGTGATTGCCTTCTTAATTTCTTTAAAAGATTCCCACATGTTTTTGTATAAAGATGGAGAAGTAGTACGCCATAACCTTTTTTTCTTAAATTCTATATGTATCTGTCTCTATATAGTAGGGAGAGTGAGTGGAAACTCAGAGTACTTACGCCACATATGACCCATTGGTTTCTTAAAGTCCATAGATTGAATAATATCAAGTAACCGGACTTTGTCATCTTATCAGTTACATATATCGGGAAAAGGATGTTGAAAGATATTTCCACTGTTTACTTTATCTAACTGTAGTTCATGAAAAATCATGAATATCAACAATATCAAGCTTGGTAGTAATATATATGGAAAGATCAATTTTTTGAGATTCGTGTCAAATTTCTAACTTTGGCAACACAGTGCATGCATACCATATCAAGCGTAGTCTTTTCCGTTACACACAATTTAACATATGATAAACTGCATGCAATTTTGCTGGATTATCAAGGTCGAAAGGAACCTCAAAGATGAGATATATTGATGTCAATAGATGGCGTCTAGAGAAACACTAGAGAGTATTGGGTTCAAATAATTATAACGTCTCGAATTTCTCACTGTAATCGATTGTCAGTGTTACTCACGAAAAATAATAACCGCTTAGTCTAAAGACTTGTGGTCCCGACTATCAAAAGGAAAGATGGTATTTTATCACTCTGAGAAGGCCGTATAAGATTATGACTAAAAATTATTCCTGAATTTTTTCATAATCGATTAAAATACCTGAAATGAACGGAATGTTGAAGAATATGCTACAGAATAATAAAATGAGATATCCGCTAATGACATTTGAATACTTCAATTAGACAATAGTATATTGTACAAGTGAGAAAAACGACATATTTCTCACGCACTATACACTGCACTTTTTCTATGGTTGCGTTGTTTTCAAGTATTAAATATTAAAATACATATACAATAATACTTATTTAAAATAGTAATAACCAGTTATATTTGAACAATTTTGTGAAGTAATTCCTGGTAGGTAGTTTTGTTTCAGCATGTTTTCGGAAACTGAAATATTAGCTGGGGTCGAAGTTGAAGTCGATGGGGAAACGTACTGAGATTCCACAGCATTGTTGGGTTCAGGTTCTAATGGCGCTGGAAGCTGAATGAATTCTACTATACTTTTTGAAATTTTCATTTTGTTAGCTATGAAGTTGTCGATATAAGATTCAGCAACATTGCTGGATTTCCAACCCCTATGGAATTTTAAAGTTAAAAGATCTGCCCCTGCATTAACTAAAATAGTCGCAGAGACGACCTACGGAACAGTGGCCAGTATATAATTTATTTCGCTATGGTGCCAAATGTATTTATTCTCACAGGCTGTTTCGTACATTTGCTATTTTTATGATTTTAAAAAAACGTGTTTCATTTGTGCATGGTTGAAGCTTCACATATTTTTAGTAAATTTGGTAGACTTCTCATGTGACTGTGAAATTTCTAGGAACCTTGGTTTCAATATCGAATTATTATAATAAAAGGGCCGAAATGAGATCTTCCATGTCATCAATTTTCAATTTTCGAAATTCATCACAATGGCATGCCCCTGTAAGGCCAAAAACTGAAGCAGCCTGAAATCAAAACCAAACATTCATTTTTCGATAACAATTTGAAAAGTTTCAATTCATACTTTTATCAGCAAATACTTTTCATCAGGTCTATCTTTTAAAAATTGTTGAATGTCTTCTGAAGTTGAATTGTTTGACTGTTTTGGAGCATATTTTTCAAATTTCGTTTCAAATATGCACGCAGTTTTGAGTATTTTGATATATCAACACAGTTTTTAATAATTAATAATTAAGGCATAGAGTATTGAGAGCATAATGTTGATGATTTCAATCTTCTTGACCACTCTTCAAAAGATACTAACAAGGTAGTTTCGGAACAAGAATTTACCTTGGCTTTCATTTTTCAGTCCATAAAGTTTCTGTAAGCGATTTCATATTTTTCTCTTGATGTGCTTGGTAGCAAATTATTGCAAACATCTATTGCTTTCCGAACAATTTCTGGAGGTGTATATTCCAACTCTAAATCTTCGTATTCCATTATATTCAATATTTAATAAATTTGAACTGTTTATACTATAACAATCAACAATAAAACTATTTTCGTTTTGTAACTTGACAGCAATAATTCTGACATATAACAATTCATGACTGACTTGATTATCGTGATAACAGTGAGAAATTATTTCTCACTGTAATGGCGGATATTTCTCACTGCGTGAGAAATCTTTCGGTTTTTTACATATGAAAGCGATGAGAGAAGTGGCACATTGTTTAGCATTCGTAAAAAGAAATGAGTTTAAGGAGTCAGTGATATGATATAGGGTAATATTTGATAACACAAATTCACGTACTCACTCCAAAAAAGATAAAGTGGATGACTTCAACAAAAAAAAATTAAAAATATTTTCATTTTATTAAACTTAAGGACTTTTTGTCTAAGAATCATCCTCGAACATTCGATTCCCATTAATAAAATTGAAAAATAGTCAAAAACTTCTTCAAGAAACGTCATAAGGAAACATATTTTTGAGTTTATTTTATATGCGTTGAAAATTTTGAGCTTATATTCTTAACCTTCAAAATAATAACACCATCGTAATCGCAACCTTCCTTCGTCTTGCGTGTCACATTAGTTTGGGGAGCTCCCAGAGTTTATTTTGTCGCAACATGCTTTTTACTTTCCGACAACTCTAAGACATTGATTTGAGTCGTATGGTTAACGTCAATTATAATGTCCATGACATATCCCTTTTGATGACGGATTATATCTTATCCACCTGAATAACTTTCCAATCACCACATTATATGTAACAATTATTCTAAATATTGAAGTGATATTTTATGATTTAAGAAACTTGCGGAGTGCCTCAAGACACGGTACTAGGGTCTGTTTTATTCACATTATATATGGATAACCTTTCTACAAATAAAAGATGGAAAAATACTTAGTTTTGTGGATGATACTGTGATAGTTTACACGGTTGAAAATTGGTATGATCTCAAAGTCAAACCAGAAGATGACTAGAAAATTCAACAAAATGGTTTTACAGTAGACTCCTTTTGGTGAACATTGAAAAAACACATCACTTACCATTCAGCAGTCTTGATACTTCTATTCCCCACTATAACTTAACCATTCAATGAGATTTGAAAATTGAACCTGTAAAAAAATTAAATATTTAGGTATATTTTTAGATCCACACTTGACATGGAATGAGCATATATCATATCTTGTGAAAAAACTACGTTTTCTATTATTGAGATCAAACAATTCTTATATTATCTAGACCTCAAACAAAACAAAATTGTGTACAAAAGTTTAATGGTAACTTATTTGAATTATGGGATCATAGCGTGGACAGGTGTATCACAAACGTTCCTGAATTTGATAGAAGTCTCTCAAAGAAGATTCCTCAAATTGATTCTAGAGAAAGGACTGAGATTTTATAGATTTTATAGTGATTCCCTTTACTCTGAAACACCTGTTATGGACGTAAGACAATTCTATACCGTACAATTATGTATTATTCGACATTTGAACAAAGAAAATTCAAAAGAACTTACCCATTTCTACAGTACGCGACAGAAAAATACGTATGTTAGTCCAAAAATTAACAAAATAGTCGGACAAAAAAGTTTCAGTTACTTAGCCCCGTTCAATTACCTGCCGGATACTTTGAAAATCGAACCCTCTCTCAAAAAATTTAACTGACTGACTGACTGACTGACTGACACCCATCAGAAAACAACTACTCCCCTGGCTAATACCACGAAGGGAGTCGGATTATATCCGACAGGTGTCAGTGCAGGATTCTTCACTGAACTGATGCAATAGATTTTCAATTATTGGAACACACTTGCAGACCGGTTTCGGGCTGTTTGGCCACTTGTCAGTGCAAGGTAGTGTCTATTATCATCATAAAGTCGATGATTTCGGATAATTGAAAATCGAATTCTTTCAGAGTATCATTCTTCGAATAAGGCTGAAGCGGACAACAAACAACTGATTTGTCATGGTAAAATTTGTCTGTGAACGAGGTAACCCATCGCATATCTGAAATCTGCCAATTCCTCGTATAAAGAAAAAAAAATCACATATAGACAGTGGCCATACTTGAAGACTGGCTATAAATCAAATCATCTGAAGGAACAATTTGTTCAGGCCAGCCTCAACTCCCTACACAGTAGGTTGAAGGACTGACACCCATCAGAAAACAACTACTTCCCTGGCTAATACCACGAAGGGCGTTGGATTACATCCGACAGGTGTCAGTGCAAGATTCTTCACTGAAGAATACTTTGAACGAGAACGTGAAAATGGAGGACCTTTCCACTAAGTGCTGTTAGAGACGTAAGTTATACGATTTGTTAATTACCTATCCTACGTCTATAAGACCTAAACAAAAATCATACATCGATTATATAAATGTTGGGTTAGATTAAATATTTGTCGATTATTAATTTCAAAGGATTGCAGATGCCTAGAAGTTGCAGTATTACTGCTGTAAACCGTATTGTGACTAAATCTAATAGAGGTGAAGTATTCAGCAATCCATGGAAACAGCGAAAACAGGTGAAACCAGTGGTAGATATTGATAATTTCGATGAAGCTGCCATTCGAAATGTGATCTATGATACGTATAAAACCAGTATTTTGTAAAGATTTATTCAATATAAAATATTTGACGACAATAATTTCAGGAAAACATATCAATGTGAAAACTTTGAAAGATGAACTGGAAGAACATGATCTTTTTAAATGTTGTAAGACATCTTTACGGAAAATTCTGAAGAAAATTGGTTTTACATATAAAAAATGAACTGCCTAGTATTGCAATGAAACATATACACGTTTCACATGATTACATGAAACTTAAAAAAGTGGGTTTACGGTGAAACGTGGGTATTCAAAACTGGTACCATTGGGCGATCCTGGCAAGATTCTAACGTAAAAAGTGTAAAAAGATTAAGGTTGGTGATGCAAGGTAAATACAACCATGAAATGAAAACACAATGCACTAGCTGGTGGTCTTCTTCCAGATTTAGAAAATAATGTCAATTTTATTTTTGAATAGAATAAGTAGAAATAAGTAAATACAATAATATTATGAATAATGATGACGAACCTATACCAAAGAGCATACTATATAGCTTGTTAAAATAATGTTGTTGAGTTTACTTATTACTACATAAGGACACATTACAAAAATAAATTTAGATAGGCAATATTGTGACATTAATTTTTTATAGCTGAAAATTGTTAAAACAGAAAACATATATTGTAAAATAATAGATAGGGCAAAATTGTAAAATTAATTTGGGTTGGTATACCTGTATGGGTGGTACACCTAGATGGTTTACTTGTATGGGATATCTATGTAGCATAAATAGCGTTAGCTCGCGTTAGTTTATAGTTTTATCTTCTTCTTTGAAGATGATCACTTGATGATCGAAATACGTATCGAGGTGTTAAAAATAACGATTTGGTGTTGGGAAAAACTCCAGTAATATTACTTATCAAGTATTTTTTTAAAATTATTGAAAAGATGATATGTATTTTGTAATAATTTTTACAGTACTTATTATTTTCATTCCCCACTTTTCAAGATGATACAATTAAAGAAATGGAACAGTTCTAACTTTTTTCTGAAAACTGGCATTATACAAAATATTCGAAGTAATTTAGGAAGTGCCAAGTGTTTGAAGTCGAATATTAAATTGCAATTTCGAAAAAAACTATGGAACCGATATTCAATAGTTGATATTCAATAAGTAGGTAACACACCGAAACCCACTTTTTGTCGCTTAGAGAGTTGTTGTCTATATTTTCGGCGACTCATATATCCCCAAGGAAACATTACGAAACCAATTTCATTTCAATGAAACATTAGGATTTCAGTCAGGTTTAAGAGTAATACTGAGCAAGAATTTTGTGTTAGTACTAATTAGAATGTGACTGGATTAGAGATAAGTACATGAAAAAAACATCAAAGGCTTGTTGTAGCTCTTCGATCTAAATTATTTCATCGTTCCACGCGGATTGACACTAACAATGGCCTTTCTTAAATACAAATCGACTGTAGGTATGGCAAATAACACAATGTTTTGTTGAAAAATTGTCGTTAATACATTGCATTATCATTTGAATTTTCATACTCTTGTATTCTGTTTCTACATCCATTTTACGCCTAAGGTCCAGTTCTATCTGTTAATAACACTAAATTTGGTGACTTAAATTGAATTAGAAGGCCAATACACCGTATTGAATAATACATTAGATATCATTTTTTATCAGATATCATTTTTTATTATTTCTTATACAAATAATTACATACCTATAAACTCTTGAAATGAATTTCATTTTAGACTCTTATGGGTTACAAAACCAATTAATTGAATAGTACAGTTAACATTCAATTCAATTAAATATTCAGTTAAATTCAGTTAAATAATCAGATTACATGAATAACTATTTTATGTGCTATTTTGAATTCATTAAAAAGTCGAAAATTACACCTAAGCATAGAATATGCTTTTATTGTGCCTCTTCTCCCAATTTAAATGAATCTTTATGACTATAGAGAACACAACAAAATGTTTTCATATTATATGTTATATAATATATATGAGAGAGAAGGTAAATGCAATGGACCAAAGTTCTAGTTGGCAAACATGAAACGGAATTCTGAAAAGTGGTTTGAATGCCATTATTCCTTTTACACGGAATACTCTTCAGACAGGATGACTCCGGTTCTCTACCTTATGAAGAAAAATTTCAACATCAAAATAAACCCTGATAGATATTATAATTTCCACAACAGTAATATTGCTCACAGTGGAAAAAATAACAAAAAAATTAAACTTCATACTATAAGTATGAGTGTGAAAATCTGCTAATACGATACATTGTCGTTTTGTTTTAATTGGGTTGTAAATTTCAAAGCGCTTTCGGCTTATACGCCATCATCAGTGCGATACCTGCAAGTAAGTTCTAGTCGTGACATTTACTTGAAGTAGATCTTCAAATTCTTTTTTAAATTACTCATTCGTCAAGTAAATACAAGAAGATCCTGTAGAATCAAACTACGAAACCTTAGTAAAACACTACTATGAGTAGACATGAACATGAACATCACAATAAGTATCTCTTTGGGTTTAACATATTATTATTTTGTTCAAAATCTTTATATAAAATCATTTCTGGTGTGACGAGTACGAGGAGTAAAAGGAAGTGAAAATTTTACATTAACATAAGATCATCATTAATCATAGAACATATTTAGTTTGACAAAAGATGTATGTAGTGACTACAGTATGTAATTGGGATTTTGAGAAATGTTGATTTTGAATTGGTTAATTATGTAAAGGAATATATGAATACTAGCAGACCCGGCCACGCGTTACTGTGGCTAAGGTTTTTGGTATATTACCAGTATATTATTAGTAAACTATTTAAAAGGAACGGTAGGAGAACATCAGTCACGGTGACCACCAAGCTTTTTTACATAGATGCCATTTGTAAAAAAATATGGCGGCCTCCATGACAGATTTTCTACTACCGTAACCCTTTAGTACACTGAAATTATCATTTACGACCGAAGACAAAAACGTTAAAGCTGGTATAAAAATCCACTGGATTAGGATTTGAAGGGGAAGGACTTTGAACACGATTGATAAAAGTTTTCTTACAGTAGATATTAACTAAAAATCAATACAAAAAAATTAATTTTAAAATTTATTGATATTTCTATTCAATTTTGTAACAAATGAGTATATTACAAAGTTGTTGGTGAATAACATGTGACACTTGAACTTATGAATGAGGTAGGTAGGCAGTCTTGAATCTTCAACAATAATATTTATTATTTCGAATTATAAATATGTACTTTCAATTTCAAATTAATTTAGCACTAATCGGTGCACAATATTTTTGGTTAACCTGTCGTTACACGAGAACATGCAACATATACTTGCCCTAGAGAAAAACATGGATTTTCCAAATCTAATCCACAAATGAACATTATTTGGCTTTGAGACTTATTTATAGATATGGCAAAAGCTAAACGAATTGGAAACTGTAGCCTTCTGAAGGGTATGGTAGAATCTGACGGTATCATTGCAGCACCACTTTTTCTTTAAACTTCCCAGTTAAAATTGTTGCTTCAATAATTTTCCAGTGATCTTTTTGATGACCAAACGCGTACCGTTGCATAATTGAGGTGGATTTTAATTACGTAGGAGAATAATAGGGGAGCTAATCTTTAATCGAAGATTATGTGGTGGCATTCCAGGCATAACAATTAAATTTCACGGTATTTCGTTTACTAAAAAATGAATTCAACTTATACTTTAGCCTCAATAACACGTGGTGGTTATGCTATCGAATTAAAGCTTGAATGACACGTTTGTAAGTTTAACATAACAGGGCCATCTATTGATTACTTACTGAATCTAGTCAACAGATATCGCCATCTGTTAAAATCGTTTGGAGTGAACAGATAATTGGGAATGTCAAAAAAATAGACAAATAATTTGCAATCAAATAATATCGCGACTATAAATTAAGATGTAAGCTATCCTATCTTTCAAGTTGAATCAAACTGCACACGGTGTGCAAATTTGATTAAAATCGGTTGAGTAGTTTAGGAGTCCATCGCGGACAAACAACGTGACACGTAATTTATGTATATTAAGAAGATAATATTTTCACTATTTGTAAACGTAATTCTAAATCCAGAGTTGTATGTACAAATGGCAGTAATACGTACTGAAAACGTACTTGCGCGTTTGTTTGCAAGGTCTTCCA
>WOGN01007729.1:0-11672 GCA_015342105.1 Leptinotarsa texana | reverse complement strand
GCTTTTTTTCAAAAAATAAAAATTAAACTGACTTATCACTTATGAATCTTTCTAATTTTCTAACAGCTGGATGTTGCAACTCGCAAAAGTTGAAAATAATTTAAATTTGGTTCGAAGATGTTCCATTGTCTGAAGCCGCCTCTGACCGATATGTCGGCCAGCAAACAAACACATGACATCACCGCAAAAGGAATGCAGTCGGCAACCACCGATTAAACTCTAGTTGAATACAGAAACGATCGTTACCGATATATAAGGCCGGCTTCTGGTCCCAAGAGAGACGAGAGAGTTCAGAAAGTGAATCGAGCGGTTAAATAAGGAATTCAAATAGTGGAGATAAATTAGGCGTTGGTTGCTAAGTGTTGAATATAAATCAGTTTGTGATAGTGAAATATTGTTGGAAATAAATTTGTTTGAGACAGTAAATTTTTCAATTTGTTACAGTATTCAGATAGTTTACTGTTTTAGAAGTACCCGTTGAACCATACTGCAACTGACTTTTCTTAACAGCCATAATAGTTCAGTGGAAAATACACAAACATTACTAAACGGCCATCATTCTGCATACTTTACGAAGAACCGACTTTCCCACAAACAATTCAGTAATTAATTACATAAAAATAATAATAAGCATCAGTCAGAGGCGAGCAGGTGTAACAGCGCCAACGAAAAAATGAAATTCTCCGGTAAAACAAGCAGTCTTGAAATACGGACAGTGTTGCCAACAAGGTTAAAATACGTGAAATCTGCGTATTTTCAGTATCCCTGCATATTTGTTGCGTTTTTAGATTTTTGCTGTGTTTCGTGCAAAACGATTGTGTCTTAGAAGATTAGCTTCATCTCAGAGTGACTCAGACCCAGTACGACTCTACGTTAAATTTTTGGTGAAACGAAATAACGGATTGTGTACCAATGACCAGTCGATCTATGTTATACATTTGACCTAATGCTGTTAAAGGGTGGTCTGCATGACCTGACATTTCTTCCGCAACTGCGGAAGATAAGTTTCAAAGGATCGCTAACACCTCCTTCATTTCGATCTTTCAGCTATCAAATTTGCTACTTTTATAATGGTTTACCACAAAGTATAAAATGTTTTACAACATATTACTTTGTTTCATTTATTTTCTATTCAATGACTACACTAAACATATTGAATTATGGTATTCTGAGAATATTTCAATTTCTTATAGTTGATTCTGTTTCTGGAAATATGCTTTATCAGTATAGGTTCCCAGTAGAATTGTAAAGGTTAAGTGAAAGCACAGGTGTTTCTGGTTAAGTCTTGAAACTATTAAACTTCGCCTCTTATAATTTTTTCATGATGAATGATTATTATTATGTTTATTATTATATTACCGAAGGCTATTTTTGTCTGATTTATCTTTCCAAAAATTTCAAGTATAGGGGGCTTTTTCAAAATTATGATTCAAGTATGCGTCAATGTTTAGATTAATTTAAGTTTCGCGCTCTTCAATCGGATGTTTAACAGCAACCTCTTTCAAAACAACTTTATTGGTTTGGCAACACTGAATATGAGTCGTGGTTGTGAGTGTGTGTGAAAGACAAGCACCTGCGTCGCATATGTTCAACGGGCCTCAACATAACCTATCCAACAACCGCCGAAGCCAATATTGCTGAATATTTGACCCCTTTTAGTCTTCTGCGACTTGCCACTTTAATTAGGAATTTTATATTTTACGCTCCCTATGAGTCGCTCAAGTATGGCTCACTTGATATCGGATTAAAAGCATGAGTCGGTTGGTAGGGGGTAGTTAGGGTAAGGGAGTTTATTAAGTTTCCATACTGTCGGCTGCTTGTCTTTCCGAATGAATTGTGACAAGGTATGCTTCATATACAGGATATTTTTCCTTTATAATAATATTAGGAACTCACCTTGATTTGGCAAGTAATATGCTGGGGATCTCGTTAGAAGGATTTGGTAGTAGATACAAAGAGTTCAGAATATTTGTTTCGTAAAGTTAAAGATCATTAGACAAAGTTACTGTATTGATGCTTTCAATATTGAACTTATTTTCTGAAAAAAATATGCTTATTTTCTGGGGTGTTTGGTTTTGATGATGGGATTCAAACCGATTCAAATATTTTATTAACCATAGATTTCAAAAATGATTTTGGAATCGCCGAAAACAAAAAGTTTATACTCATTACAAATATAGCACACGAAATGGCAATTGAATCTACAGTTACATTACCAGCATCTATGAAATCGGCAGAAGACTCAAACCACTAATATCAAAGATAACAGAGGCTCTCAAAGTCGGCCATTGCAAAGTCAAGCTTCGATATCAACCGCCGAACGAATTCCTTTCTCTATTTTTTCTGCAGCTTTCATTGCAATGCAGCTGAATAGTCTGAAGTCGTATAAAAAAGTATTCGAGATCCAACAGTACACATCGCTATTTTATTTAAAGACTGGAGTCTAGGCAGTATATTATTGGTATAGTCTACCACCACTGATGAGACGTTTGGCAGATCAAAACAGCGCTGACTGCTGATGAAGACCTTAGAACGACTTCTTTTGGTTCTAGATTCAAATGGGTTGTAAGGCTTTACAGGACACAGTGACAATTCTCACAGTCCGTTTTCTCCATTTCACTAAGGCGTTAACTCATTGGTTAGTATCTGAAAAACCCTATTACCAACCTCAGGTTTTTCTTATTCATCTGTAGAAGCAGTCTAGCTTTCTGGGTTGATGAACTGATGAACTGTTAAACTGTTTTGCTTGCCCTTTTATCATTTTATTCTGTAACAAATTATTTGATCAAGTTCCCGTCGTCAGAATTCCGCCTTAAGTCTACGGAAAGATTATGGGTCAGATTTTATAACTGCCTTTTTTCTATGATTCCAATGCTGGAATCATTCCATTTCATTCTACGGAATCTTTGAAAGAGAATAGTTGAGGGACGCAAATAGTTGAGGGACGCAAATAGTTGGGGGACGCAAAGATAATTTCTCGATATGTCTGTCGAAATTAAAAAGTAATTCTGGTTATTCCACTGATGCTGATTGAACACCAAAAAAAATATTAATTATCTTTGCAATTTGGTGCAGCCTGATGGCATCGCTACTTCTATCATTGTACAACCATACGAATTAAAAGTATTTACTTTGTTGACATACATCAGAAGAAAATCGAATGAAAATCTATTTCTCAATTGAAAACAGCGTTCAACTGAAACGAACTAAAACACTTTAATGTTGTGTTTACCTCTATATCACCTTGAAATGTGCCCAAGAGCCCAATACTTTGGTGGAAGTGTTGTGTTATGGTAAAGAAAACTCTTCATGAACTTTTTTCAAGGTCAAAACACAAGCACTACAGAAAAGCTGCTCTCCAAATGAAAGAGTTCTGATATATACCGCTATTGGTGGAATCAAATGTGCCAATTCACTTGAATACTGATCATTTCAAATCATTGTAGACCGATTGTAACGAATAAAATGGTTCTAGCTGGATGTAACCTAAGAAAAAAATCTGTTTAAATTATGTTTTTCCGTTAATCATCTGTCGCCCCCATACGATCGACAACTCTCAGAAGTTGAGAAACTTTTGCCAGCTAAGGACTAACGAGGTCTTACCTTTTAACGTGTGATTCCTAACATCTAGTGACTCGATATCTTGAGAAAAGATCACCATTAGGCCAATTTATCCACTTTGTATGAAGTCGATAGAAGCTTCACAGTGTACATGCTGAACTTCCTGCACGTGAACAATTTTCTAGAATAGGTTTTTAACCTAGTGGTGATAACTTAAAAAACAAACATTATGATAAACATTCGATATTCTATTGGGATTTACTTTCCACAGTACAGTCTCTGTAGAGAAAGTCGAAAAGAATAGAGGAAGATTTTTATATCATTGATTTTAATAAGTCGCAGTTAAATCGTTATAGGAATAAAACAGCTGATTTTAAAGGGTTCTCATCAAAAACTTCAATCAACCAATACGTGTAACTGTAAAATAATCCATGCTTCGATAATAAATAACTTTTATAGGTTTTCTGTTATTTATTTTACGAAGTACAATGCCTAGCACCTGCTACGTGCTCACGCGCCACCATCTGCCATTTGGCCATTGTGGTAAATATTATTATATCATTTTCTTTTACTGCTATTAACTACCAGCGATGTAGACACCTATCATTTTATTAACGACCTAGTTCGGTTTTTTACCAAACAAGCTAGTTTCATAAAGCAGTGACTTCACGAAAAACAAGCTATCTGGATTGTTGGAATGCTAGCCAATACAGCTCTGTCAAATCTAGGGTGATTAATTTATTACAAAAATTTCCATTGAAACTAATAGACACAATAATTTCAATAAAAGACAACTAAACTATTTCGTTCTACTTTTACTCACAGTACGATGAATCTGTTCCAAATTTAGATGCTATCGGCTATATTTTCTGAAACAATTTCAACACAAATAGTTTCATCTGAAAAATTATCGATTACCGACCAATGAATAATTCAATTTGCCCAGCCAGATTTCAAACAATATATCATGTACTCGATCTTGCTTCGATCCCAGTATCATAGAAATGACAAACTCGTGAGTTGACCAATAAATTCCGTCGTTAACAAAAGGAATGACACAAAAAACACAATACAATTCAGTCGCCATATAAATTGTGGTAAATGAAATCACAAAAGATTGTCATCTATTATGATCTTAATTGATTACACTGGGAGCGGTCTCTAGAACTTTATTGCCTGTTTTGTTTTGTTTCAAGTATACGGGCTTATTTACTCAAACACTACATTCGAGTGGTTTTCAAATAGAGATTTTTTCTGGATTCAATATTTTTAATGAAACTTCATTAGTCGATATACAAGAGCTTTGGTAAATTGATGTGGTAAGAAAGAAGTGAAGTTGAATGTGAACAATTGGAAATTCAAAGAGGATTGATTAAAAACAGCAATTTTTTTCTAGCACTGCATGTCGTTTCAACTGTCTATAAACAAAAAACTCATCAAGTACAAAATATTCAAATTTTGTTTTATTCTGCTGAAAATTATAATTGTTCGTTGAATGTCTTTGATTTTTATGTTTAACCTCGGCTGTCTAAAAAGACACTCATTAAAAAGTATAGCATTTCTATAAATGTTATAGATTTCGAAAATATTTTCCATTAGTCAGTTTTCGATAATGGGCTTGTTTCATGATTTTTGGTTAATAGTTCACTTGATATAAATTTCAAATTGAAAAACAGTGCACTTTGTTTCAGCTCTCTAAATACCGTAGTTTTCCCGTAATTAATTATTAAAAATCGAATGTGGTAGGCCGGTGACGTCACAGGCCTATTCCCGCTTCTTGTTCAATTGACCAATAGAAACAATAGAAATAATAAACATTGCCAAATCGTAAAATTTACGAAGCCTATAATTATCAATTTAATTAACCTAAACTCATTATATGAAATAACTCACCTATAAACCAAAGCGCTTTCTGTTTTCTTGTGCCTTTCCGCACAATTAAAATCAGCACAAGAATGCACCATATTAATATTCAAATATATCTCTAAAACAGTTGAAACACACATAAACTAAACTAGATAAAAAAACGAATTGTTGATACGCGAGCTGTCAGCTTAGATAAAATTTGAAACTCAGTGTTGCAAAAACAAGCAGAATGAATCCGATATGACATATATTTTCAATGCCGAATAAACTAATAAATTATGATATGGGTACTTCATTTTCCTGAGAAAATGAACGATCAATTAAAATTTCCTGTAATTATTAACTAATTTTTTAAAGAATAAAGACGGCAAACAAATAAATTTACAATGAAAAGATTGCTCGAATCCACGAATTAAGCATAAAAATGGACAATAATATTTTCCTTGATAACTGATATAGTACAAGTTGTATCTAAATATGATTCTAAATAGAATTTAACGAACTGTATTTTTAAATAGTTTTCGAATGCTCATGAACCCTAATAAAATAAATCAATTATAATTATTCATGCCACCCACTAAAAATAAGAAATTTAACATTACTAGTATATTAGCCATATTGTCATCCAGTCAGCCAGCGCCCTCTGTAGTGTATGCGGCAATATGCTCTTTCTAATGTCAATAGTTTCCCCACATAACTTCGTATTTTCGTAAAAATAAATGAATGTTGAGCCTAGTTTTGTTATAGTTGACTCCGACAACTTACCTAGAGTCGATTTTGAAATGATCGATGAATTTTACTTGAAAAATTCGCAATACTTTGGTACCGAAAAGAAATAGGTGGTATATTTAGTAGGTCCCTTTTATTTATATGACATTCATTTTAAACTTTGTCTTTTATCAAAGGATGGAAAGTTTTGATTTAATTTTTATTTTAGCTCGGCCGATTGAAGAAAACCATAGATCTCTTAGAGTTTGGTTTTTTGGAAAACTGAAAAACTTTTTGTCTGGTATAGATGATCTGTTTTTACAATTAGGTATATAACATATTTTAACCATTTTGGTTATAGTAATGATAAAATTCAATCCAAAAATAACCTGAAAAAATAATTTTTGGAATGTAAACTAATGACACGGAATATGCAGTAAAATAGGCACCCCCAGACCTACCCTTTACAAAAAAAAACGGTTTTTAATTAGTTGATTATAACAGTTGTATTCACTCGGAGTTGACAACAATAACAACAAAAATGGCGTCTGTCAAATTGGATCATCAGATTTGTGATTGGATATTAAGAACCAATACACTTGGCAACTCCGCTCTAGACACGTTCAATTTTATTGGTCAACATATACGCGGCCAATTTAAATTCTTGCTTTTCGAATTGTTCTTTTTTCTGCAAATATAAAGAGATATTGGCACCGAATAGGCTTGATAAGTAAAATATACCCCTAACTCTATCAGTCTATAAGCAAATCAGTATCATTTTCCATAGCATGAAACAAGCATATTCTTTTTCCTGTGTGTCATCCAACCCGTGCTACTGATCGGATGTTAAAAGGCAAGATCTTAGCTTGCACAATTTTTCACTTCTGAGGGTTGTCGTGTTCGTAAGGCGCATGACAACAGGTTAGCGGAAAACAGATTTCAAACAGAATTTTAAAAAAAGCCACGTGAAACAGAATTGTTGAAATTGAGCATAGCATAAAAGTAATCTTACTTCTTGACTTAGATGATCACTGCACATCGGTGGTAAATTCGTCAGCAGGGCGTGTATATCTTCAGTTCTGAAACTTTCCATGTCGGCTTCAGCCAGATTGGCGTCCATGTTTTTAGAAAATACATCATAGTAGTTGATGTCCCCGGCTTCATAGGATTCAGGTAGGGAAAGAATACTGGTGTGGTGGTTTGTCCCGCCATCTCTGTACCTGGAAGACATCGAATCAATTTCACATATGGCTCTTACAAGATTTTGATAAGAAAATATTAGTTTATCTGATGCATATTCAATTTTCACAAAGTTTTGTAAGATGGAATTGCATTTAGTCGCGATATCCAAAATATACTGAAAGTGTAACGATTTTATTGTTTACTTTGGTGAGATATCAGTACAAGGTTCGAGAGGACAATTTGAAATTCGTGGGATAATATCTAATAATAACTATGATCAAGATAAAAAGGTGTAGTATATTCAACGTTATCGTGTTATCAATAATTTTTATTATTGAGATTCGATCTTGCCGTTGGCCAAAACGAGGAATTAAAATTACCGTTTTTTTGTTGCATTACAATTCACACTGTATAAAAAAGAAATCAATGAATACGAAATATTCTTCTTTCTTGAGCGTATAGTAACATGTCTGATGATTTTGAAAAACTCCAGTGATCAATTTTATTCTAATTTTATCATTTCGTCTTACAACATTGAAAAGCGACAGGAGTTATGAAGTTTGTGGCAGGATGTTTTATAAAGTTAATTGTGACCGAGCCCTGAAGAACTTAATTGAATTCGAAACGTCGGAAAGAAAACAATTGTTTTTCTACGATATTTTGATCGTGCTACCCCAGAAACCATTCCAGAAATGATTCATTTGGACCACTAAAATATTAATCAGATTGGAAAGATACCTATTGCAAGTTTACTCGGATTTGAAGTGAGTGTTCGTTGAAATTAATAGACTTTCCCGCCGGCAAAATTGTAAAGTCAACTTTTGACCTCGACCGCACATTGAGTCTTTCAATTCAATTCTTTATTTGCCATTTTTGATACAAAATTGTATATGTGACAAAAATGTACGAACCATGTTGAACATTGAACACTTTGACAATATGCTCAAAGTTTCAATCTAGGATACTTCTTCATTTAGAAATAATAACAGAAAATAGACTAATAGCTTTCTTTCGGAAGAATTTTGAGTGTTACTAAAATGTATCATGAATTCAACGTTTTAATTCATTCTGTTTATAAAATATAATTTCTTTGCCGTGGTTGAAAAAATGTATTTTTTTAAGGTGATTGACGATGTTTCATGACGAATTTCATTAGATCGGACTTCTATTGTTTAATTGTTTAATATTATATAAAATGATTTGAAATCCATCAAGAAGAAAAATAAAAAAATAGCTGAAAATAACAATTATATTGAGCAAAAAACCTTTGAAATGAAATCGAATACAAATAAAAATAAAACAATTGAATGAAAAAATAAAAATCAATAGATTCCAAGCCAAGTTCAGGGTTTTTTGGTTAATATAATTGTTATTTTCAGCTATTCTTTTTTAATTTTCTTTTTATTGGTTCTTTTTATTAATTCGTTTTTATTCAATTTCAAATCATTCTACATAATATAGAATGGAAGTCTGAACTAATGAAATTCATGTATTTATTTTTGTCATAACATGAATGTCTTAGTGAATACTTATTCAATTTAATGGAAACAAGCGCCACTTGAATCAGTGCCAAAATAACAAAATAACGAAAGCCGTTTTTCCCTGGTCCTGACTGGCAAATGTTCTACTAGTGAGACAGTTATCGAAGTGTTAGAAAAGATGTTAGTCGGTTTACGGGAGATATGGGGATTATGGTAGGTGAGGCAGAACTACCACTACCAAATGCCTGGTTAATTTTTATGGTTGTTTCGGCAGCGCTTTGGTTCAATTAGAATTCATAAAGAAAAATTGACCAAAAATCGCTTAACGACTGAAAAGAGGGAAGAAATTAAAATTTGGAAAAAACTCATCAGCATCAATGTTTAGAGTAAGAAATTCTCTATCGACACAGTACGCCACAGTAAAATAAAAATTTATTGAGGTATGGAGCTAAAAAAACATGGCATTAAAACGCACAAAACTTTTGAAACGACCTAATATTGGTTACCAGATTTTTTTAATCCTGAAGTAGTGGTCACGAGTAACTTCAATACAACAGTATTTATAACTCATTACATAGAATCCTGTTTCTAGGAAATGGAGAAAATGTTTTTGGGAAGAGAAATGCAATATTTCGGTAAGGCTCATATCAATATTTTATTGGAAATTTTCAGTTACATACAATGTTATTCATTAAAGTTCTCTGTCATCAATAGTTTTCTACTAATTTTCTAGATCATTTTTTTTGTAAATCATTCATGTGCTGGTTTTTGTAAGTTTCTGGATGTCATTAAGAATTTTACATTTTTATTCGCAGTAGCCAGAATTGATACCTTTTTCAATTTGTGAGCTAGTATGTAACGTGAAAAACTTTTTTTTCAAGGATAAAACACAAGCACTACAAAAAAATCCTTAAGCACTCTTAGAGCGGTGCCTGTACGAAAGTAGCGATTCACGTTGGATTTGAATCGCTGGAGATTAAATTCATTTGGAAAAAGGTTTTCGAGGAGTTTATTCCACATAAATGCGGTTCTTCAAATGAAGAGTTCCTAAACAGTGAAGTTCGAGGTGTGCTGGATTGAACCTCAAAACGATGAGCAGTCACAGTCCGTCGCGTGTTTCTGATGTGTACCGCTCTTGGTGGAGCGCCAAGTCACTTAACGCCTTCAGTGAAAGTATCTATAAAAGACACAAATCTCCAACCTTTCTTCGATGTTCCAGAATGTCAAGGTTGAAAGTGATGTTCGAGTCTCCAATCATGCTCTTTTCTGGATGAAATCAAGTAGTTTCAGGCTACGTTTCGGGGGGGAGCTCCATACATGAGAACAATACTCCAAAGAAGGTCTGATCTGAGCTTTATAAAACATCCTTATGAAGCATTGCAACCCGTGAGAATCAACAAATATTTCTGATACGTTCTCATTAACTGGAGTTGAAGATACTTTTGTTTGAAGGTGATTGACAATGTTTCATGATGAATTTCATTTGCTCGGACTTCCATTGTCTGATATTATATAAAATGATTTGAAATCCCTGAAAGAACTAATCATTTTCGCTATGCCGAGCACAAGAAACACACAAATCGAGAGGAAACCAGCAAATCAGGAATAGCAGAGCGTGTTTGGACCCATCAAAATAACAGCTGAGATCATACACAGGGAGGAACATTGGTTTAGAAGGAAATTCAAAGAAGCCGCATACATGTTGTCTAACAGTATATTCAGCCAAGCTAGCGTAGAGATAGACAACATATGGAAACCCGCAAACAAGCGAAAAATGGCCAATTCCTTCCAAATGGTCATCTCCCACTAAACCGGTGAAGCGGAAAAAAAAGCGGAGATAAGTGAAAGTACTCTAATAACCCATAAAAAGTCATCTCTCGGAGAAATTAGTCCAATCATCACCCGAAGACGAATGTGGTCGAAAGGTCGTGAAGTAACTTGGCTTGAAATGTCTTAACTTTTTATTTTTCTATTTTTTCTTGTATTTTATTTCACTGTTATTTAATTCCAGGTTTTTTGTGCTTAATATGTTATTTTCCGCTATTCTTTATTAATTCTTTTTTTTATTATTAGTTCCATCAGGGATTTCAAATCAATTTGAATAATATCAGGCAATGAAAGTCCGAACTAATGAAATTCAACGAAGATGATTTTGTTTTGAAATCTGCACAAAACTACAATTTCTACATTTTCAAGAGCTGCGGATACTATTTGACTGGCCTATATGTTGATAGGACCTCCCACTACTCAAGATAAGATATAATAATAATATTCACTTTTCTTATTATATATAAAATCTATAGGAATAGTCATTAATAAAATAAAATGAAGTGCATACAAAACGGAACAAAAATATCAAAAAACATGGTGTCACAATAAAAGTGCATGAAAATGCATTAAACAAGCACAAATTACTATTAAAATTTTTCTTCCAAATACTCATGTAGTGAGTGAAAACATTTTTCCAATAGGAAGTCACTTAAAGTTTTTTTGAAGCGAAATAATGTCTTTGTTACTTTAATAATTTCGGGAAGTTGCTTATATATCCTAGACTCGCATATGGAACATAGTTTTTTTGCCTTACGTTCAATGTAAGAATGTTGGAATTTTTATAAAATCTGTCAATATTTTTAAATACAGTGTGACCCATTTAAAATGGAACCACCCCTGTAGAATGTGCATTTTTCAATCAATCTCAATTTTTTTTTATTGAAATATTGAGCATGAAAAACTGTATCTTGACACTAACTTTCACAATTTTAGTTTCATTTCCAAGGCACTCTATGGTTTTTTTTGTTTGTCAAAAACGGCAAAAGTTTATTAGGCAATTTTTGTTTTCAAATTTGACTACACCACTGGATTCGTAGTCGTTAT
>WOGN01007728.1:0-11674 GCA_015342105.1 Leptinotarsa texana | reverse complement strand
GGAGCTGATGACGACGAAGGTTGTCACTACGACTGAAAGATTTACCACATTCACAAGAATACATTTTCTATGATATGTTCTCACTAACTCACTCGATAAAAACTGACAATACATGTTTTTTTCTAAACAATGAGACACCCTATATGGCAGCTATGGCAGTCCTGTATGGACATGGCCATGTTTTTTTCTTTATTCCGATTTTTTGTTCATTATCATTATTACACCATTATTTTCCACACTGACGTCTTTGAGACACCACGTACATGTTTTTTCTTAAACGATGAGACACCCTGTATGGCAGCCATATTCTTTTCTGTCACGTTGGCGAACATGTTTTTTTCTTCAACGCCCGTGGCCATGTTTCTTTCTTTAATCCGCTTTTCCGATCATTATCATTATTATACCATTATTTTTCATGCTGACGTATTTGAGTGATGTTTTCTCCTTAAACGATGAGACACCCTGCATGGCAGCCATGTTTTTTCTATTACGTTGGCAACCATGTTTTTTTAACGCCCATGGCCATGTTTTTTTCTTTAATCCAATTTTTCGTTCATTATTGATTTTATACCATTATTTTCCACGCTGACGTATTTGAAACACCCCATACATATTTTTCTCTCAAACGATAAGACAGCCTGTATGGCAGCCATTTTTTTCTATTACGTTGGCAGACATGTTTTTTCTTAAACGCCGCCCGTAGCCATGTTTTCTTCTTCAATCCGATTTTTCGTTCATTATCAATATTATACCGTTATTTTTGCAATTCTACCGCGCTATTATCTGTCAAATGAATCTACTCGATGCTCATTCCATTCTTCCATGTATCGATCACGTCGCACACCTCTCTTTCCCACTCACTACCGTTGAAACGGTCCCCTAGGGAATACGTAATAGAAGCCCTGTATCCCCTCTTCTTAATCTGATCGAAGTTTTGATGACGATCATTGTTATATGTAATCGTTGTACCCCCTCCAAAATCGTATCTCAATTCCATTGCGGGTTTGAGATTACCGAAACATTGCCGTTTTTAATGTAAGCTACTCAATGAGTGCCTGCATTCAATTGGGAATCCAAGTTGAAAACAGCACATTCTCGCAGCCGAGGACCACAAATTAGCAATTAGACTACAAGAAAATGTGGTATTTTCAATTGATGGGCACATTTTTCAATTTCTAAATCATATAATGCTCCATGGAGTAGCTTCAATAGGAGTTTTTTTGCTTTCTCAAGTACAGATCTCGTCCTTTGCATTGATGTGTGCAAACACCGCAAAACACTTTGCGGTGTTTTGCGGTTTTTGCGATAGCGCTCGCTTCCTCTACCAATGAACCCAAAACTGAAAGGCCTGCAAATATGGGTATGAGTGGTGAAATTCCGTCAGATTTTGCTTTGAATGGAATTATCCTAGGTATACGCATCTTCTTACGTCCTCCAGCCATTTTTGACGCCTTTAGAGCCGATGCCGCGGATTCTTTACGTCACTCGTCGTATGCTTCCAATTTTTGATTATATTTTGCGAAATGCTGCGTTGAAATGATTTCATGCTTCTCATTCCTAATTTGCGTTTGGATTTCATGACTCCGGGGATGAAGAGAGCGCTTCCTTTCTCACCAAGTGATGCGTCCTTAGATTTTATTCGTCGCCACGCCTTTTCTACCAGATCTTTATCGGCTCGACGTCGAGCTTCAAGAGACGTATCTTGCGAATATGCCAACTCGTGCTGTTTACAAGCCTAGTCTGATGTAATAATATCAGGATCACCTCGTGCAAGACATATTGTAGTTTCGTACCAGGACCACAATACTGATAATCAAGTAAGGTTAATTGGAATGGCAGCTTAGTGATTAGCATATTGATGACATCTTCTCCGCGATGAGTCAACATTAGGAATGATACATGACATCAATGTACACGCTACATATTGAAGTGAAACTCCGAAACACCAATTAGAATATGGAAGTCGTTCCACAAGTCGTTACCCATAGACAACTTGGATTATTTGAATCATGCTGTCCAGTATCAATATAAACATGGCAAGTTGTTGCCCAATTCGTTTCGTGCCATCATTATCCACATTATTTCATCCGAATGGAGCCAAAGTTGCTTTATCAACCCAAGCATCAGCTGCTTAGAGAGATATTGGAAAAACCAAGGGAGTCGGTTATTTCCCATTTCAAGACAACGAAGAAATTATGAGTCCAGAGACGGCCAAACGAAATTCCATATTCATATTAGATGATGTAGCCTGCGATAGTCATCAGAAAGTTCGTGAATATTATTCCACGGGCCGCCATAAGGACATTGATGCCATTTTTGGTATCAGACAGACGTATTCCAAGATACCTAAACAACTTATACGTGACAATTACAATATGATTGTATTGTTCAAGTAAGACGAAATGAATTTGAAACATGTATTCGATCAACACGTCTCCCCCGACATGTCTTTCGATGGATTCAAGAGAATGTGTGCCGAATGTTGGCGTGACAAGTATGGAACTTTTATCACCGCCACTACCACCATCAATGGAAAATATTTCAGAGGAGAGTACGATGGAGTATCTGGAGCAATATCCATCCATATTACACAAATATGTCATGAAACACTGGGCTAAAGACGAATCAATCGATAAAATATACGGACCAGTTTATGACGAGTCCCTTCGAAATGGATTTTCGGTAGAAACCACATCGACTTTGATAAACGTGGTAATATTGCAACTGAAAGGCTCGCATTCATAGGGCTATATATTTTATCTTTCTCGATGAAACTGAAGACTTCAATAAGGAGGATTAAACCTTTTATAAATGTTTGTTGGAAATAACACTAGCCCACCTGAATGCCAGAGGATCCATGAAGAGAACTCAAAAATGGATATGGTTCGGCATAATCAGACTTATGTTTCGAACTCAATCACCTGATAAAGATTACGATAGCAATGATGTTGTTTGTTTCAGCATTCTACAAACGAATGCCACCGATACTCATCTTTGAATATATAATGAGAAGCCCTTCGAGTATGTGTATTGGCACGATCCCAATGAGTTATGTGATTAAAGCTGCTTATGGCTTCGAAAGATGCTGGAAAGACAGCTGTATTCAATGAACTCACAGAAGCCAACATTATTCAGTAATAAATCTTTCAAAATGTTATGTTTTTTATTCCGAAAATTCGATGGGATAATGCAAAATCGCAACGAAAAAAATGTCAAAAATTCGATGCGATAAAACGACCATTTCTGCCACTTCAAACGCAAAAAAACGTATTTTTTAAACCATCATTCCATGCAAAAACCCATATGATTCAAATTGTAATATGCTAGAAAAATAATGCAGAATTGATGTGAAAATCGCGTCAGAAGATGTCAAAATTTGATGCGATAAAACGTTCATTTCCATCACAAGAAACGTATCGAAAATTCAACAAAAATTCAATGCGTTGAAACAATCATATGTTTAGAAAAAAACGCAATAGAATCTTATCGGTGTGTGTCACATTTCCATCATGACTATCGACAAGTTTGGAGGCAGCTCCAATAAAAAGCGAAAGCGATCTGCAACACACACACCAGATGACAACATTGATTTCGATAATTTGAAATTGTGTAATGTGAAAAGACCTTCGAACGCATCAGATTCAGTCAACAAAGAGTGCATCGATGAAGTTGAGAAAAAAATTGATGCAACTATACAGAATCAAAGCGGTCGACATCAAAACAAATGGCCCAAGTAAATGAAAATCTAGCAAAAATGCGAGAGCGAGTCGATCAGTGCCAACATCGAATAACTGAAGTTAATGATAAAGTAACAAAAATGAGTAATGACATTCAAGAACAGGAGAATGTGAACAAACGATTCGACACTGAATTTTAAACACGTAATATCAATTTTGTTCAAAGGGTACAAGCAAATATGGTACGCAATAACTGTAACGTGTTACAAAAAATTCAATCAGCAATATGTAAGTTATATTGAAAATATTCGAGAAGATCTGCTAAAGAAAATAATAGAAAACACCGATTTGGTTCATTCGCACAATAAAACTTTGAAAATTGAACGAAACGACATGATGGAGCTTTTTCAAGGTGAAATTTCCAAACAAATTTCCAAAATTAATTCGGATTTAGTGGAGGTTCGATCTGATATCAAGAAAATCAACAAAATGTGGTTTTTTTTCATCATCATAATAAAATAACAAGTTTGACATTTTTGGTCATCCGTCGTCACATGACTTCCAGTGACAAGATTCAACTTGTCCGTGAACTGCATAAACCAATTAGAAAAAATTTTCCTCGATGTCGTACCATCATCAAGGTACTGGATAATTTATGGCAGATGGATTTGGCTGAGATGAGGTCCTACGCTCACCAAAATCGAAATTTCAAATTCATTTCCGTCATCATAGATTGTTTTTCGAAATTCGTGTGGACACAAACGTTAAAATCGAAAACGGGAGAAGAAATCACTAAAACATTTTCAGATATTTTGGAACATACGAAACGTCGCCTAAAATCTACAATCCAGTCAAGGAACTGAATTTCACAACAATTAGTTTCAAACTTCGATGAAAAAATATGGAATAAATCACTACAATACGTAAAGCATCAGGAAGGCTTCTATGGCTGAACATACCATTAGGGCGTTGAAAGAAAAACTTTTCAAATAGTTTAGTTTGAAACAGCACCTACAAATGTTTAAATGTCTGAGAATTGCCATCCTCACTGGTAAACACCGGTGTTTCGCCTTAAGACACTTGCCCTTAGGCTCAAATTAGGGCAAGTGTCACACAGCTACTATATCGTAACTTTCTTTTTTCATTTCCAAAGCAAATACATTCACAGATATATTATTCATTTTTTCCAATTTATCAATGTCAGATATTCCCATAGGCATATCGATACCCTCCAAATTTAAAACCTCTGAATAATCAGGATATGAAGAAATTCTATGCGAGTGAGATTTAGCTGGATGAAGGGCACTAATAACTGACCAAGCAAAACATGCGTTTTCCTTATTTTTATTGTTGATGCATGAATTTTACCGTTTTACCTGAGGAGGGAGTTCAATGAAAGATGATGCTCCATTAACCATTTCCAATTTATTGATGTTTACTTTCAAATTTACTCTTTCACCAAGCGCCCACCCACTGTCACGCTCCTGAAATTCTGAGAGTTTATTCAATATCACATCGACTACATGTTCTGAAAACCATTCCTTCAAATCAATTCCTTTATCAATTATAAAATTTTTTGAATAACAATATTTCAATCCTTTTTTACTTGGGAAGCGTCAGCATGATCCTTGATAAATTCCCCACACAATTCTGTATTCACTTTTATGATTGATGTTCTCAAAATCCGCTTGATTCAATTTTTGAGAAGAAAGAAGGTGTCTTTGAAAAAATCTACAATATTTTTATGTTTCAAATTCATAATAACACCTGTACGAATTCGACTATTGAAAACAGATAATACATCCCCTCACTCAAACCTATCGCTTCGTTTTTCTCGTTCTCCTCCCCCTTTTTTGCTTGATTGATAAGTCGAATATTTTTGTCTGCTAATTTTTCTACGGGAGTGTGGAAATAAGTAAACACAATAATATCATGAATAACGATGACGCACCTATACCAAAGAGCATACTATATAGCTTGTTAAAATAAAATAATGTTGTTGGGTTTACTGATTACTACATAAGGACATATTGCAAAAATTAATTTAGATAGGCAATATTATGAAATCAATTTTTCTGTAGCTGAAAATTGTAAAATAATATATAAGGCAGAATTGTAAAATTAATTTAGGTTGGTATACCCGTATGGTTGGTACGCCTGGATGGTTTACCTGTAGGGGTTACCATAGCATAAATAGGATTAGCTCGTATCAGTTCTTCAGTTTTAATCTTCCTCTTTGAAGATGATCACTTGGTGATCAAAACACGTGTCGAGGTTTTAAAAATAACGATTTGCTGTTGGAAAAAAATTCCAGTAATATTTATGCCAATTTGACCTACTTTTTCCGTTCCCTAATTGTCGATCTATTCAAAATTTCCTCTAATGCTTTTAGAAAAATTTCAATCACCCCATCGCGAATAGCTCCCATATCTTCTACGATTTCAAAGAATAATTCAAGCACGCACTTGGATATTACTTACTAACCTCTAGGTTGACAATTTCATAAAGGTTGCAGCGATTATCCACCCCAAGGAAAACTAGCCCGTATTTTCAGCTTCGAATTGCAGTTGGGTAGAAATACGCAGGAGTTCTCCAATTCTAACAGAGCTTCCTCTCCATATTGTGTCTTTGTTGTTCTGATGTTGTGAATTTTATGGGGTTGGTCTACAGGCAAATTTGATAGCTTCACCAACTCCTTTCTTCATTTTTACAGCAGTTTCATTAATATAATCAATATCCTTTTCTGTAACAATTGAACAATGGTAAAAAAATGTTAAAACGGTATTACTCATTATCGGAAAATGCTCAAAAATATCAACTAGGGTTTTTCACTGCTCATTGAGACACTTCACAATCAAAAAATGGTAAAACAGTCAACTAAGTCTCATCACTGCCGAAAAACGTTCAAAAATGCACATTGAGGCACTTCACAATCGAAAAATGGTAAAAATGTCAACTTGCTTGACACTTGCTATTTTCTTCAAACATCTAGAGCCAAATTTTGGGAGTATATTTCCCAAAAAATAAATTGATATACTCCTTCACAATATCTATGGACCTACTTGAACGAGAAGTATGTGTATGAAGTATCAATATAGTGCAAATATTCATAAATATTTTTTATAGCGATTTGGACATTAGTGACCTACCTGAGGATATAACAGTACCAGCTGAATTATGTGAGGAATTAGTTATATCCCTAAAAATCATTATGCACCACTCAATCTCAACCTTTCGTAAGTAATATGCCTTTATTTATTTGTTAGATATCTTCTCTTTGCACTAGATATGACCCTAGGTTGCTGTTTAATAATTCAATGAAAGTTTCGCAATTACTTTTATCCAATTGCATAATTATTTTCTCTTCATTAAGAGTTAATGCGATGCTACCAACATATCATCCGCTTGTTACCCTATGTTACATAGTTATTCTAACTATGTGTAAATTGTTGTAAATTCTGCTGTTTTTGCGAATGGAGTATTGAACAGCATATTGGTATGCATGATCTGTCAAATTGGCAATGTAATGAGCCAATGTTTATATCACCTGTGTTTTTCAAATCAACTTCAATCAACATACAATTCAGAAACCTCTTTTCGAATCAATTAACATGCTCAGAGTTCAAAAACCACTTCTCGAATCAATTAACATGCTTAAAGTTCTAAATTCCCTACTCGAATATTCTGTACACTCTTTATATTTTCTAAATATTTATTTTTAGTCACAGTTTGCTGGACAACAGTCTACACCCACGACCGCTCCCAACAATAACAACATTAATGAACAGCAGCACCAGCCACAAATAGGTACCACATGTTTCTTCTAGTTCTACTTACTGTACAAAATATACTCATACTTGTTTTAATTCTTCACATTTTTCACAAACTTTAATCCTTCAATAAAATACATGATTTGTGTTTATTCACTGAAAGGTTGAATACGATTCATATCTGTTTAAATCTGTTCTGTTTTGCCGTTAATCAGCTGCCGCCCCCATACGAACGACAACTCTCAGAAGTTGAGAAACTTGTGCGAGCTAGGAACTAACGAGGTCTTACCTTTTAACGTGTGATTCCTAACCTAACCTAACACTTTGAAACATTTGTAATCAGTTGAAAATCACAGAAATATTATCTGACTGCTCACACATATTTATGCATGTATTTGAATGGAATATCACATTCTCATGCAGAATGGATTGATTGGAATAATAATAAGAGTAATTTCAGTACATTTTTTATACAGAGTGGATCAAGTTCTTGAAGCTATAATATATTTTGGGATTTAGATAGTTGCAATAGCACGATTTAATATCTGAAATGGTAGAGTTGATTTGACAATTATTTTTGGAAATTTGAGCAATTTATACAAAGTGGATCAAATTGAGGTTATGAAATGTTTTGAGCTTTTCGACGATCAAAATAACTCGAATTTTTTATACCTGAAATAGTATAGTAATTTCACGTAGCAATAATGCAGAAATAGTGAAACCCTCTGACACTGAACCGAAATCTGTTTTCATTTTCGTTAATGTGATATATGAAAAAGAGGATATTATATAAGATCATATTTCTGTATGGGACGTTATAAAGATGTTGATTGTTTTATCTTGCACATACATATTCACGAGTGCCTAAGAAATCAGTATGATACGAATTTTATAATAATGTTCAAGTAAGCAGAAAATATATAATTCCAAACCAGTGAATCATGTCTACTGGAACTCACCGAAAGAGTTGGTTAATCGTTTACGACTATTAGTATCTTCAAAGGCAGCTGGCCACACTGGACACAATAATGAAATAATTTCAAATATTGAAGAATTCCGTGAAGAAAGGATAATATATTGAAACATTCACGAATAAAAATCACTCTCACCTCATTATTCAATGAAGTAATATCAGCATTTTTTTTTCATTCGCACTCGAAGCAAAGAATGGATAATGAAATGAGTGATGTTGAGCGGCAAGTCGTCAACGAGTTACATAGACCTATAAGACGTAATTTATACAGAAGAATATCAACCATCAAAAGGTTTGCTGATCTATGGCAAATTGATCTAGCTGAAATGCAACTATTTGCAAGAAGTAGCAAAAGACATCGATATATCCTTGTGGTAATTGATTACTACTCGAAGTATCTATGGACAGCGCCAACTGAAGATAAAACCGATAGTACCACAACCAATGCAATGAAACGTATTCTGAAGCTAGCCCAGTATTCTCCAAAACATCTACAAAGTGATTAAGGAAAATAATGTTTCAATAAAACATTCACCACAAAAAAGCAGCCATAGCAGAAAGAGTAATTCGAACAATCAAAACATGGCTCTATAAAGAATTTTTGATTTAGGGGAATCATAAGTGGCTTGATATTCTTTCAATTATAAGAGGAAATATAACAACAAGGTACATAGTACAACTGGTATAGAACCCATAAATGTTGATTCTACTACAAAATTAAAATTCGAAGCCATCAAAGGCATCCGAAGGAAACAAGTACGCCCAAATTCCAATTGAACGATATAGTACGTTTAAGCAAGTATAAAAACATATTTGAAAAGGGATTCGCAGCCAACTATACGACAGAACTCTTTAAAATTGTTAAAATAAACAGAACAAACCCCAATACATATATCCTTGAAGATATGGATGATCAACCCACAAGAGGTTATTTTTATGAGGAATAATTATTAAAAACAGCAAATCCTGACGTATATCTAGTGGAGAAGGTGTTGAAAAGAAAAAATAAAAAACTATATATGAAGTGGTTAGGTCTTTCAAGGTAGCATAATTCGTGGATTGATGTATCAGATGTGGTTGAATATTGTATGAAAATAATTTCAATTATCTGTGTATTAAATAGTGCTTTGTAATAGTACACTAGTATTATGCTTGTATGTTTTCCAAAATAAATAATATTCCAATGTGTGTTTCATTGCATTTGATTATATGATTCAGAATTCTTTCAATTAGTAGATTTTGAATTTGAAGAGAATGATACAAATGTACCTAATTATATTCAATCAATTTATTCATTATAAATTCCAACAATGAATATTGATTATCGAGGAATCGCACCAAAAGCCTTTCTAGTACAAGTTTTGTGTACTGGATTCCTTGATACACACTCGACTCACAATCCGGTACATGATTGAAGTCTGATTTGGGTCGAGTAATTTGAAAATTGTAGCACTGAGCAGCTCCAGCAATTACTATTAAGTAAATACAAAATTTTTGCTTAGTATTCCACTCCTTTGGAAAAGTAATATTGTTACTTGATGCAGTAAATAACAGGACTCGACTGAATTGACTAGGACATCATATATATTCTATTCAGTGATTAGTTGGTGGAGGAGGACCCCTACTACTTTTAACGCCCTCGAGACATGACCACGAATCATCATATAGAAGAGTTGTGATCGTAACCGACATTCAGTTTATGAGAGCACAATCAGATGAATTTTGGAAAAATCGCTGCTGTATTAGCAAGAATTTCACTTGATGTTGAGAATAATTGGAGGGATGATGAGTCATTGAAAGAGGGTGAAATGCCTCCCAACATGGAGAAAATTGTGGAAGAGGAAGTTGAAGTTATTAGAGATGAGGCAGACATTGAAGCCGACGAAGATGCTGATATCTTGGAGCATGAGGAGATTGTGGAAGGAAATATCGCAGAAGATGGGGGTGACCTGAGAGATGAAAGCATTGTGGCTGATTCATTCGAAGGTGATGGTGCCTTAATAATCGGCGTCCAATGGCTAACGTCACCGACATATTGGAATATTGAAAAGATCTCTATTGCGTGACAGATACACATATACGAGTCAAAACGATAGATGGCAGAATTCAGAAGTTATGTTGATGTTGCTTCCGATTTCATTCGATACGAAACAATAACGATGGGTGGTATAAACATGTTAACAGCCATAATACGGTCTTTATGATACAACTAGGTCAGTATTGGTATGAGGCATGTCTGAGCAGGGTCAGGCGACCTCCGAACACTTAACAAAAAATCGCCAGATGATGAAAAATGTGACTTTGTCGAAACGTTGCGAAATTCATTCTACCGGATGGTAATACACAACACGGAACAAACTCGAAGAATCATTTCAACATATATACAACATTAATAATACATTCTACTTTGCCCCTATGGATTGTCTTGAAGTGTCACATGTGATTCGTTGTTTAGAGAACTTTACATCTGTGGGCATTGACTGTCTCTCAACAAAAATTATAAAAACGACACATTATTGCAAGTCCTCTTTCGGGTTTGATTAACATAAGTGTAGAATATAGCAAAGTTCCTAGAGATTTAAAGATTGGTATTGCCACTCCGTTATATAAAATTGGCAGACGAACATTGTTGGAAATCTTCAGGCCGATTACTGTACCAACTGTCATATGTAAGATTTTTGAAAGATGTATACATACTAGGATGCTTGGTTTTCTTGATAAACATATAGTTATAAGCAGGCCCTGATTTTGTTCCTTGATTTTCCTTCTGTACCTCAATGACTCACCACATTATTTGGGTACTGAACACATCTTTTTGTATGCAGATGATACGATAATCGACACTGATGCTGAAACCCCAGAAGAACTTGTGCAGAAAATAAATAGTTTGTCGAAAGAATTTACTGATTGGTGTGATAACAATTTATTGATTGTCAATGCTGACAAAACAGTATGTCTATAGTTTTATTCTCATACAAAAATCGCAAATGATTATTTTGTTCGCGTAAACAACAAAATATATATTTTTCGTATTCAATATAATTTCTGGGCAAATATTCAGATGCAAATTTGAAATAGAATAAACATATTGATCAGATGTATAAGAGATTTAATAGTAGTTATTATGCAATTTTGTAGCTGAAAATTCTATTCACACTAGAGCAATTAATAAATGTGTACTATGCTCCCACATATTTCTCATAATATTGTTCTTAGGGGAATACGGCCAATGATTGCAAAGTTTTTATTATTAT